>JAJDFF020000179.1:7170-66665 GCA_021527025.2 Geoglossum cookeanum | reverse complement strand
ACCACCACTCAAGACACACCACATACGACGCCCCCCTCCTCGACACGCCAACCGCACCGGCACGTCACTCCCCCCTCCCCTCCCCTCCCCTCCCCTCCCCCCTACTTTTTTTTATCAGTCCGGATTGCTGACCACAACACGCTTTTCTTGCAAGGTCCCCCCTCCCCCGGCGGCGGCGGCGGTGGTGGTGGTGATGGTGGTGGTTCGGGTTGAGTTGAGTTGAGTTGAGAGTTGGTTGGGATGGGGTTTGGAGGACGCTAGATAGGTACATACATACACACGATTCATGTTGCGCGCGGTTTTTTTGTAGCAGGATTGACTGCAGTCGGTATTCGTTTGGAGGATGCTTTTTTTTTAGTTGTGTATGGTTGGGAGGAGGAGCAGCAGGATGAGGAGGAGGAGGAGGAGCAGCAGGAGGAGGAGGAGGAGGAGGAGGAGGATTACTATCACGATCATCCATGTCTGCGTGTGTGTCTCTGCCTGTACTTTCTATCTATCTATCTATCTAGCAATCAATCAATCAATCAATCAATCCACCAATCAATCCACCAATCTCTCCATCCATCTATCCGGTAAATCAATCACACCCACCATACATATACATATACACTCGAGACGCTTCTTCTAATACCGACATTGCAATGGCAATATTCACTCATTCACTCACTCACTCACTCACTCACTATCACTACTCGCTCGTTATTCACGGATCTATATAGTTTCTTTGTTTTTTCCATTTCCTCTCCATACATACATATATCCTTTAATAAAAAAAACGTCATGCGTACATCCATCACCACCTATCATCATCCACCATCATCCATCATCAACCATCCAAGAATCACCCAACCACATTCTCAAAATACACCATCAACACACCAGCAACTTTACCGGCCAGATCCGCCTTGAGTTTCTTGTGGGTCTCGCATTCGTCGTCGTAAAATCTGTTTTTTTTTTTAATATCATATACATACACACACACACAAAGAATAATATAGAATGAATGAATATACATACACCATATCATCCTTACAGGCAAACACGGAATGCACAGCCACCGTGTAGCCCTGCGAGCGCTGGTCTTCAAACGGCTTACCCGCGACAATCGACTGAATGTACGGTTTGCCGTCCTAGAATAGATAGATGATGGGGTAGATAACCCCCCCCCGTCTGTTAGTTAGCCTTTCTTTTTTTTTTCTTTTTTTTTTTATTTAAAATTAATTAATAAAATTTAATCATTTTTCACAACCAACTCCCCCAAAAAAAAAAAAACAAAAAAACAAACAAACAAACAAACAAACAAACCTTTAAAGCAGTATCTTTCATCGCACGGTAGTGGCCCAGCATCTGGTCGCGGTGTTGGTCGTCGCCAACTTTGAACAGCGTTAGGCGGTGGATTTGGTTTTTTGTTGGGCTTGACATTTTTTTTTTGTTGTTGTTGTTGTTGTTGTTGTTGTAATGTGTGTGTTTTGTGTTTGTGCGTTGGTTTTTGGGGGAGTAAAGAGTTGTTGAGTAGAAGTGAGTGGAATTGAGTAGAATCGAGTATATACTCTGGGCTGGGCTGAGCTGGGCTGGATGAAGGAGATGGGGCGCGGGGCTGGCTTTTTATATCTTAACCCCCATTTCCTACTTTACTCGTTCGTTCGTTCGTTCGTTCGACATGTGCCCCGCACTTACTACATGTACTATAACTACACGCGTGATGATGATGATGCATGCGCCCATCCTTCTTAGCAAATCCATCCCCCAAACCCTGTGGGGCGGGCAATACGAAGTGAGTTGTTCCGTGTATCGCCGACGACTGAGTAATCAAACTAATAGCCCCACTCAGCTTAATTATTTATTTATTTACATGCCTGCCACCTCCCCAGGTCCCCCGGGCCCCAGGCAAAAACATCACTAATGCAACAAGCCAACCCAAAGACAACAACCTTTTCACCCTTTTTTTTTTACAGATTTCCCCGCTCCGCCTGATCCCTCTCAATCGCCTCAAACAAGCTCTTAAAGTTCCCCGCTCCAAAGCCGTTGAAGTTGTGTCGCTGGATAATCTCGATAAATACCGTTGGTCGGTCCATCAACGGCTTTGCTTCCAGCATCAGTACAAAATCTCAATTCGAATCCCGCAAGACTCACTCACCTTGGTAAACAACTGCAATAGATAACCGCCTTCGTCAAAGTCAATGAGGATGTTCAGCTTCATAAGCGCTTCAAAGTCTTCGTCCAGCTTCATCCCATTGGCTTTTAACCGCATTCGCATGGTGGTGTAATATGTGTCTGGGACGCTGATAAACTCAACACCCCGTTTACGGAGGTTGGATACGGCGGTAATGATATCCGTCGTCCGGAGAGCAATGTGCTGAACTCCAGCACCGTTATAGAAATCGACATATCTTGAAGCAGGGCGTTAGTTATTGGGGGAAGGGGTTGTTAAAAAAAAAAAAAAACTCAGAGAGGGGTAGTGGCTTACTCTTCAATCTGTGACTTTCGTTTTCCGGGAGCGGGCTCATTTATAGGCATCTTCACGACCTCATTAGGGGATGCCATGACGATGGATTTGAGGGCCGAGAACTCTGTGAAAATGTCCTTGTCATCTACAGACCAGAACCTGTGGAATCCGAGGCAGTTCTCGTAACTGACATAGCTATCGGTCAACGACGGAATCTAATATCAAAAAACGGACACTATGCTGCTCACTATTCACAAACTGCATTCATCTGGTCCCAGTCCTGGTTGCCCACACAGTGGTCTATAGCTTCCAGGGTGATGTTTGGGAGGAATTGGTCAAGAGGATCTTCGCTGGTCGTCGGGCGATACCCAGGAAGGAAAACACCGTGGTAATGTGTCCGCTCAATTAGAGTATGTGTGGTGTCACCGTACGTCTTTATGGTCGCAGCCAAAACCTCTCCGCTCTCGTCCTCCAGTATTGCTGGCCCTCGGACATTCCCCGCCCCCTTCTCAATCGCTCTAGACCAAACCGTGCGAACATCGTCAACCTCAAAGGACACATCCTTCACAGCGTCGCCGTGTTTCTGAAGGTGCTCGTAAATTTCTTGCAGCATTTCTCGATCACCCTTGGGGATTGCCTCATCACTTGTCCCTGGCGTCCGTATCGGCGATGTCAATACAAAAGTCACTCCGCCGTTCGATACCACATGGCTTGCAATACACCGCGAACCAGTCTCAAGTCCTCTGTACGCCACATGTTTAAATCCCATACGAGCGACGTAATACGACGCTGCCTGTTTCGCGTTCCCAACGTACCAGGTTATGTGGTCATATCCACGATACCCAGTCGAGTCCCGGGAGCGTGCTGAATTGAGATCTGTTGCGGGGAATGTTGAGCCATTCGCGGCAATGATTGTTGGGCTCACTGCTGAAGGTGCCATCTTGTGAAGCGCCTGTCTGTAGAGAGGAGCAATGAACAGTGGGCAACGGGCAATAATAAAAGAGCTGGTCAGAGCTATTAAAATATTAAATATTATCCCTGTTTCTATCTCCCACGACAAAAGGAAAAAAAAAGATTAGTGCTCTGGGCATCGTGCTTTATTTATGGGAGGGTTGACGCTACAGCCTAACGAGGGAGTAACTTTACTACTACTAGAAACGGCGCCGTGGTTTCGGTGAATGCATTCGCCACGGCGGGGTGACTTGATGCGAAGCAGCGACCAGGCGTTTCTGCCAGGCGGTGTACGGCGGACCAGGAGGGAGGGAGATGTCATCCGAGCAGACTGCGGATATTGGCGGCTCCGGCTGGCAACGGCCGTGACATCATCATCACGGCCCAAACTACTTGAAGAGCCGCGTACCAATAGACGCCCGACGGTTCCAGAGAGAGAGAGTTCAGACGCGACATGGAGCCAGCTATCGCCTGTCGCTCGTCCCGCAAGCCAATTCACTTGGACTTGGACTGTTCTGCTGCTGTTGCGGGTACACGCCGTCTCCGCTGCTCAGCACTTCCAGGCACTTCCAGGCAGCTATGCCGCAGGTACGCAGGAACCAAGAGCCGGTACACGGTCACCTCACGCAAAACGACTCGACAGTCCTATCGCAGGTCTTCGACCCGGAGAGTGCCCCTACAGCGGGCATATGCATCGATACTTCACTGCCTGAAGATCCCTCCGTCCTCGATCCCGCCGAACTCCGCTTCCTCAAGTCCCAGGAACTCCGGGCGATCAGAATGGTCGAGGAGCTAGCCACCAGCGGTAGCAGTAGGGAATCTAGGGAAAAGACTATTGATGCCGCGGCACAGGCTATAGCTACGCTCATCACTACGCATCCCAAATACGCCTCTGCGTACAATAACAGAGCACAGATGCTCCGACTCCGATACGGTGATAATATCCTAGTCAACCTCGCCAACACCCACAACGACGAACTGCGGGATGCTGCAGAAGCCCTCCTACGCGACCTAGAAACCGCCATTGCTATCACATCCCCCTCTTCCCCCACAGGCAGCGTCTCCAAAACCCAAGCCCGCATCCTTGCACAAGCGCATACCCAACGCGGTGCACTCTTCCACGCCACTGCCAAAGCCCTTGCTTCTAGCCACCTCGAACCCTCAGAAGCCCTGACAACGCCGCATCTATTCCCAGGCTGGGGCATAGAACAATTCGAGGAGGCGAGCTCGCGTGACTTCTTTCTTGGAGGGAGGTACGGGAACGAGATTGCTAGAGCCATGGCGGTATATACAAATCCGTGCGCGAAGCTCTGTGGGACTATAGTGCAGGAGGCCATGAGGAGGGAGTTCGTAGGTGGGGCGTAGCCAATTGGGACTGACGATCTCTACGGAGGGCAATTGGATTTTGTGGGGGAGCTTTGTTTTGTTTCCCAAGACCACGAAAGTGAGCGCCGGAAATAGAATAAATTAACGAATAAACCAATTAATTCTCTCAGTCTGATTTCCCCAACCAACGTCCAACTATGCGGATTAGAATTATCAGTTCCCCAATGCTCCGGCATGCTCTGTACTCCCGTATTGAAATCCAGCCGCGATGGTACCCGAACAGAGCCGAGATAAACCGAGATGAACATAACCACGTAATGGCAACTGATGACAACAACCAGCCCGATGTATGTACATGTGCTGGTACACAAGCGATCAGAAGCCCATTTTCATCATGTGTGAGCTACTGCCGCTAGCTAAGCCGACTATGCTTGGGTGGTCAGCACGGGTACAGGCCTAGCCAGCGTGCATGAGCACGGCTCGAAAGGGACTGGGCGGGATATATTATGTGGAGCTCGAGGAGGTTCTGTTCTTTAGTGATTCGGCCTGTTCGTTGGTATTGGAGATGTTCCTTACGGTCTTAACTCACATCACTTCGTCTTCCTTATCCTCCTTCCTCCTCCTTGCTAGCGGGGGTTTCTTTCTCTATGTAAGAGCCCAGCTCTCACTCTCCGCAATGCAAGACTAATCCCAACCAAAGGTCTTTGCAGTTGTCATATACCGATTGACACTGCACCCGCTGGCTAAGTACCCGGGTCCATTCTGGGGGAAGATCACAGATTGGTACTCGGTGTATCACGCATACAAGGGAGACCGCCACATTGATTTTTGGAGATTACATGAGGAATATGGTATGTAGTGTCCTCTCCCGATGGGTAAAAGGCCCCCCTCCCGCCCGCTAACCATAATCCCACGTCTACAGGCCCATTCGTCCGCTACGGTCCCAATAGCATCTCGATAAATACAAACACCGCACTCAAGGATATATATGGCCTCGCCAAGAATGTTCGCAAATCGAAGTTCTACTCGGTGTTTCCCCCAAACCAGCAGGCGTACAATACTCATAATTCGATTGACAAGATTAGTCATGGGAGGAAAAGGAGAGTACTGTCGCATGCATTCAGCATTACAGCCATGAAGTCTATGGAGGAGCATATCTTGGGGCATGGTATGGCAAAGTGGTAATCGTGTACTCAGAAAACGTACTAATAGTAGATTCGCAGTCGAAATATTCTGCGACAAACTCGTCGAAGACACAAAACCCAATGTTATCACCAATGGCCACACAGGAGGATGGGGCGTGGCAAAGAATATGGCTGATTGGTGTAATTACCTTACCTTTGACGTGATGGGAGACCTTGCTTTTGGGAAAGCCTTTGGCATGCTCGAAAAGCCAGACAATCGCTTTGCACTCTCCCTCGTCGGTAGTGCCGCGCAACGCCACCTCATTGTTAGTCCCCTCCCTAATTCGGGAAAACCACGGCTAATAGGGGCAAAACAGTGTGGCACACAGCCTCTTCTGCACAGCTTCCACCTCGACAAGGTCCTCTTTCCCAAGGTCGCTGGGGGACGAGAACGATACATGGCATACAGCAAGGCTCAGGCGGCAGAAAGGACAAAGTTGGGCGTGGATACGGGGAGAAAGGACTTTTTCTATTACTTATTAAAGGCCAAGGACCATGAGACCGGGGAGGGGTTTGGGATGACGGAGCTTTGGGGGGAGAGTAATTTGTTGATTATCGCAGGTATGCACTTACTTCTCCCCCGGTCCCAAGTAGAAACTTTGCCAACTCAGATATTCAGGCTCCGACACAACATCCACAGCTCTCTCTGCAACAATCTTCTACCTCCTCCATAACCCTTCCACCCTCCAAACCCTCACGACCACCATCCGCACCAGCTTCCCCACCGTCTCCTCTATCAACAACACTACTCCCTTCCTCGCTGACTGCGCTTACCTCCGCGCTTGTATTGACGAAGCCATGCGTCTCTCTCCCTCAGTTGGTGGTGTTCTTCCACGAGAGGTCCTCCCAGGTGGCCTAACTGCAGACGGCCACTTTTTCCCCGCCGGCACCGTGCTCGCCGTCCCTCACTACGCAATCCACCACAACCCAGCATACTACCCTGATCCTTTCGCCTATAAGCCGGAGCGCTGGCTCGATGCCAACAAAGAAGCGGTCGAACTTGCACATAGCGCGTTTTGCCCATTTAGTGTAGGGCCAAGAGCGTGTATCGGGAAGGGCATGGCATACTTGGAACTTTCTGCGGCGTTGGCGAGGATGGTGTGGTTGTTTGATATGAGACTGAAGCCTGGGTCAAAGGTTGGGGAGGGGGGTTGGGAGGGGGCGGAGTACGGGAGGCATAGAGCCGGCGAGTATCAGTTGATGGACAAGTTTACGAGTTGGATGGACGGGCCGCTAGTAGAGTTTCGGAGGAGGTTAGACTAGATTAATGTCTTTTATTCAACGTTGGACCCCATACGACTTTTCTTCCCCTCTCTATCATGAGTCTATTATGACTAGTAGTTGGGATTAGATCGACTTTGCGAGCCAACTACGCTCCTTCCTCATTTCACTAACACCAGCCAATCAATCATTTGTATAAAGACGTAGACAGCGATGGAGGGTAAGATCGATCGCCTATTTAACGATAGACCCATTTAAATAGATCGCGACAAGAACCCGATGGAGCTGGAGCGCACTGTTTAAACCCCGGCCCCCCCCCCCCCCCTCCTCCTTCCTCACAAACCCGCAACAGGGGGACGGAACCGTCCGTCTCCACAAGACCCCCGCGAACGGGGAGAAGTAGGTTTTTGTAGTAAAAAAAAAAAAATAGCAGTAGTTTGGTTCTAACCAGCCTGTTGCTGGTGCTGCTGGCATTCATGGAGAGAGAGAGAGAGAGATTGTGTGTGTGCTCGCCGCTTGTGACGTTTGTCTGTCCCCTTTTTTCGCTCACACCGCGCCGTCTTGTATACTCCGAGTAAGATCGGTTTCTTTTCTGGAACTTGTTTTTGGGTGGTGTAAATATGTGTGTATATATATATGTATTGATTGGGGTGGGGGGTTTTTTTTTTATTTTTTTTTTTTTTTGGTGGTTATGTTTACGCTTGTGTTTGTTATATTCTGTTGAATGGCCGGGCTTGTATAGCCCTGTTAGGTAGGTAGATGCCTGGGTTCTCATTTTTTTTTTTTGCTGTTGGGTGGCGAGGTTGGGGGGGTCTTTCCTTCCCTCCTGATTATGTGGGTTGCTGTTGTATATAAGTTGTTGTAGCTGTGGAGTACTAGGCATTTATTTATTTTCTTCTCAGGGTTTCTTATTTACTTACAAATTGGACTAGTTATTCTTGAACCCAACCCAATCCTCCCACAGCTCTATATTCAAGAGGCCGGGCTGGGCAAAGGCCTGCAAAAAAGAAAAAAAAACCCCCCAGACACCTCAGAAAATGACAACGGCAATGAGATATGCGCTCGATATGTCTGCCTGGCGCTGGATAGTGCTTAGAAACCAGCCTTGCTTCGAAGTCCTTCTAAAGTTCACAGAGGCGCAGGAGCTCTTCTTAGTCTACCACCTGCACTTTACAACCATCAGAAACAATCTCAGCGACCTTGCCGTAATCTTTGGCGAATACTTTGGGCCCACGTCTCCGGTTTTGGTGCCCGACGAGTTGGAAACGCTGTATGGGGCATATCTCGAGCACAAGATCATTGAGAACTGCTTTTCCAGTATCAGAGAACCCTGGGTGAATGTTGCTTATTTTGCACATTTTTGGGAGAGCATCGGGTTTCGCAGGTTGCCATACGAGTATTGCATTCGCTCTGAGGAGCCGTATGCACCGGCTTTTGGCACTCCGCAATCTCGCCATCGGCCCGTGGTGACAACGATTCTACCTAGGCCCTGTCCTGTATCATCTTCACGGATGTATTCCGGTTCTGGCTGCTCCGAGTCCACCTCGATTACTGCCCGTTGGGAAGCCTCTTGCATTCAATAATACGCTCTTTATCCCTCGAATTTCGCTTTTCATTTTGGCACCCGCGTCGTCTGCTTCAGCGCCCCTGGCACCTCCTACGTTGACTAACCCTCCGTATAGATTATTCGGGTAGTACGGTGAGCTATACGTCAAACCATCCAGATACATCTTCAGATCTTGTATTCTTGTTATTACCTCCGTTTCCTCTTGTCCGATATCATTGCTGACTTCAATTAGCTCCGACAGACGAGAATGAATTGATTTTAGTCGGCCTTCCTGCGCAGCGACTCTAGCTTCTTTATTTGCAACATCCCCGCATTCACTGGCCGAGACGGACGTTCGACGCGAGAGGCCGGGCGAAGTTTGTGTGCCGGCGTCTACGTGGAAGCATTCTGTGGGGTCCGAGTCAACGGTCTCAGCATCTTCGTCTTCCGACTTCTCTGGCTGCTTTCGTTCGGATGACGGGATTTCAGAGGCTGCGCCTTCTAGTCTCTCGTTGAGTTTGCCTAAGTTTGATATTGCTGTTTCGCATAAGGAATGTCGCGCGTCTGTAAGCTGTGCTGCCATGGGCGTGATAACGTATTTGCTAGTGCTGTATATTGATGCCGCTGCGGCACCAGCGAGGTACAGCACGGTGAACAGGCGCCGTGCTGTTATAATGGGGGGAGCGCTAGGAGACGATGGCAGTAAGAACTCGGGATATGTGACTATTGGCGGCTGAGATGACGGCAATGACGGCGACGAAGTTTTTCCTGGTTCTGAGGATTGTTGCATGATCTGCTGGTAAACGGCCCACTTGTTATTACTATTGCATTGCTAGTATGGCGCGGTTAAAGAGAATAATCACCTTGGCCTGCGATGACGAAGGCGAAGCCACCTGGTCGTGTATACTCGCGTGATTATTCCTCGAGACTCCGAGGAGCTTCTGTATCTCGTCGTTTGTGAGCCCCTTTGACTCTAGGAATGCGACTTTGCGGCTGGTGGAAGCGTTTTGTATTTCGCCGTCCTCGAGGAACTTGGAGGCCTGCTCAAGCAACGCCGAACGGGATGCCGAGGCGGACGACGGCTGCTGCGGCTGCTGCTGCTGCCATTGGGGGGCGGGCTTTACATCCTTACGAGGCGGCTCGGGATCGCTCATGGCTTGGTTCTCTAGGCTACTCTGTTAGATGTGTGCTGTTACTGCAGAGAAAGAGCAAGAAAACGAAACTCCAATTGCCTCGGCCTGGCTGGCTGGCTGGCGTCGTTTCTTCAGATTCAGAGCACGGGACCGCCGGTGACTAAGCGCCCCACTGCCAGCTGGCCAATCGCAAATGACACACCATCACTTTCACTATTACGTGCAGCCGTGAAACGATCGAGCCCGTGGAGCTGAGAGCCGTATAGGGGAATCAGCTAACGAGATTTGCCAATTCATAATTCACAATGCCAGACAGGTCTGAACGGCCGGCCAAGCGACAGAGGCAGCTCAGCACAGACTACGACGACAGCAGCGGGACGGACGACTGGATTCCGCGCGCAAAGAAGGACAAAGACCGCGAGAGCAGGAAGGAGAGAGAGCAGGACAAAGAGAAGGGGAGAGACAGAGACCAGTGAGTTCGCCAGACACCACCAGTCATTCATGGCGCCGAGTGCGAGTGCGTTCGCCAAAAGAAAAGCTACATCAGGACACCAAGCTGTCAATCACGACAGGGTGTTGTGCGTGCCCTGAGTCGCACTCTTCTCTGTGCGTAACGTGTGTGCGTTGGTGTGCGGGCGTGGGATACATGCCCGCTCTCCGTCGTCTCGACGAACGTGTGGATGCGGCGGGTTTTGATCACCCACCCCACACGGCAGCTTGCCTTAGCCGCCTTTGTTCCGTGTCTAGACCTCTTTGTCTGGGCCCCACCAACGGCACCTTGACGCTCGGGAGTCATCATCTTTTTTGCATTCCCTCATCCTGTTGTTGAAATCCCCATCCCCAACCTTCCCTCTCCCCCATCACCACCGCTGTCATCATGCGGACACGTAGCTCTCGACGGAACCTGAAGCCTTCTCTAACCCAACCCAGCTCCATCATGCCTCGCGCACCCTCCTCTCGGCGCCGTGCAAACCAAAACCCAGCTCCGACGAGCTCGCCGCTTCCCTCCATCACCGTCGCCCGGCCGCCCGCAGTCTCGGACGATAAGAAATCCATCCGACTGACTGTCAAAATGCCCAGTCAGAAGCTACGGGAAGCGACTAGCGGGGTCGCAAAGAGTATTACTGTGAACACGAGAGACCGACTTAACGTGGCTGATATCATAACTGGGCCTAGAGGCAGCAGATCGAAGAAACCAATTGTGGAGGCATCTGAGAGTGAGGAAGACGAGGAGGAGGAAGAGGAGGAGGAGGAAGAAGAGGAAGAGGAAGAGGAGGATGAAGAGGATGAGGATGAGGACGAGGACGAAGCGGACGAAGACGAGGATGGAGATGTCGAGGGAGAGAGCGAAGATGTCGATGCTGATGGAGATATCGATATGGACGATCCCCCAATGGAACCAGCACCTTTCGTCAAGGTTGCTGCACCTATTGTAAAGCCAACTGTGAAGGTCACTCCAGCCGCACCTCTGAACGCGAAATCAGTTCAGGCAAAGGAAATGGACGACGATGACGATGATGATGATGACGAGCTCTCAGAACTGGAATCAGAGGAGGATGAGGACGCTACCGGCGTAGAAGCTGATGAAGACATCGAAGGCGAGGACGACGGGGGGGAGGGGGAAGACGAGGACGATGACGACGAGGACAGCGACAGCGGCACTACACCCGCCACAGGCAGCAGAGCATCGACTCCCGACTTAAGCCGATTGACCCAGAGACAGAGGAGCCGACTGGACCAGGTGCTTAGTGGCGAGTTATTGGAGCTACCTGCAGGCATTGGTGGGTCTATTTCATCTTTGAAGCACAGAAGGACAAACTCCATTTGGATACTGCCGACTACTCTAGATCCTTACTAACCTACCGGAAACGTGTTGCTAACCTTATTCTAGAGAGAGCAACGGCCAAGAAGGCCCTTACAGCTGACGAGCAAGCTATGCGACGAGCTGAGATGGCAAGGCGCAGGAAGAATCTCAGTGAAAAGCGGAATGAAGAAGAAAAAGTAATGTTTTCCCTTACCTCGACTCATCAATTGACTCCGATCCTCACTTCCCACCATCCGCCCCGCAACAAACGCGCTAAATTCGGACTAACATCTATGCTTCTCGTCGGCACAACAGATGGACACCATCAATAAGCTCCTTAAAAAACAAGCCCCTAAACGACGTGGTCGCGCTGGAAACCCCACCACCGACACTACCACCAATAACTCGGCTGGCGACGCAACCCCGGCGAACGGCGAGGTTATTGATGCAGTAGCATATGAGAAACCGAATCGAGTGTTTATCCGGTGGGTTAGTAACGCGCAGGGAAGTAGGTTGGGCGTTCCAGAGGAATGGCTAGGGGAGAGTGTTGGAAGGGTATTCGGTAGCAGTGGTGGTAGGATGGTTGAAGAGGTAAATTAGATGACGTTTGTCGGGATCATAGGTCGAGGTCTAGTAGCATCCTACCATGTTGCCACTTTCTCCACCGCACCGCTCTTTTCCCTTTTGGGTTAAAAGAGGACGGGGGGCGGGCAAAAAAGCTCTTATTGTCGAACAAAGGGACCATTAGAGGCCGGGGAGGGGGAAACGCTCGAAAAAGATACCGGGGCCATTATCCTCTTGTACATGTACATTTACAAGCACAAGAGGTTGCTAGTGCTAACCAAACACCCCCCAACACCCGACCTGAAAAGAAAAGAAAAAGAAAAGGAAAAGGAAATCCAAATTCTCGTGGTTTTTCCGCCAGCAACCCCTCATGCCGCTCTGCAGAACAGACCTCACCCTCCATCCAACCTTCTACTCCCCCCCCATAATATTTAAAACACTAAAAAAAACAAACAAACCTCTACATAGAACAACTCTCCTCCTCTTCTTTCCGGTATAGTCGGAGGGGATGGCTAACCTTGTACTCACGTTAACCTATAAGCGTAGAAATGTTTAGGAAAAAAATAATAAATCATCAATGGGGGGCCAGTTAAAATTTTTTTTTATTCTTTATTCCCTTATACGGAGGTTGGCTTTTGTTGGAAGGAGAAATATGAGGAAGAAAAAAACCCCAAAAAAAAAACTCTATGCTATCTATTCGTTCTTGATAGGATGTCTATTTTTGTATTAACTTCCCCTTGTCTCTCTCTCTAATCCCCTCACTGGTAGATATGGGAGTGAAGTGAGAATAACAAGAAGGTAGAAGAGTTGGGTTGAGAATGAACCAAAGACTCTCTGCGCCAAATTTCGCCACCTTGCCCTCTTTGCGTGCTTTAAGTGTTTTCTGCCGGAGGCTCTCCCTTCTATTCGTTAATGAAAATGCCTAAAGAGCGGTAAAGGGAAAAAACAGGGAAAGAAAAAGACTTCTATTGTGCATGTCGCAACTCCTTATAATGCTTTACAGAGAAAGTCCAAGGAAAAAGGTTCTGTGTGCCTGGGTGCTCATATCGACATCTGGGGGCTATACTCCACTATCCGAGTCCTGTGAATATGGGTGCGATTAAACCGAATATGCTCGTTTTTTTCCCCTCGTGTTGAGAGCAATTAAGGGCAATAAAAATAGCGTTCCTTCAATGTGCCAACCCGGATTCCCCCGTTTCTGCCATATACTTTTGGCATTGAACTAGCAGCTCCACTTGTTTTCCAACCTCCCCCAGTCTCCCAAGGACTTCTTTATTGCCATCCGCGAAGCCGAGGATCT
This sequence comes from Geoglossum cookeanum, assembly GCA_021527025.2. Lineage (NCBI taxonomy): Eukaryota > Fungi > Ascomycota > Geoglossomycetes > Geoglossales > Geoglossaceae > Geoglossum > Geoglossum cookeanum. The sequence continues at coordinate 53,190 of JAJDFF020000179.1, read as the reverse complement.
TGTATTCGATGCCGACATCTTTGCAGAACTCTCGAACAAGGGTCTGCACTCTCCGGAGGTTGTGGCGGGGCACACGTGGGAAGAGGTGGTGAACAGCTTGAAACTGTAACCCACCGTGGATGAAATCGAGCCAGGCAGGACATTCGACGTCCATAGTGGTGCGGAGTTGCTTCTGGGCAAAGGATTCAGTTTCGCCGAGGTCGGCGGTCGACATGGCCCAATGCGAGAGGGTAATTTGTACATGAAGGGGCATGGTGATCATATGGGAGATGAGGACAAATACAACACGGAGAGACCAAGTTGGAATCGTTTTCCAAAGCAGGCAATATCCAAAGATATACCAGTAACCAGCCATGAATAGGAGCTCTGTAGGACGCGTCCAAGAGGCGGCGCCAAGTCTGGGAGCCTTGTTGGAAAGTAAAAACAGCCACGAGAGGAGGTATAGGTTGAATCTAGCGATGCACATAATAGGGTAATAAGTGTACTTCTGGAACGGGACGGCGAGGTCCGCGAACCTGTCCCATAAAAACTGGAAGTTGTAGTAACTCGAATGGATTGATTTGAAGAATGATGGTGAGGTGGCAAAGAGGGGCACGTTCTGAATGTCGGGGTCATGTTCCTGTTAATTTGTTAATAACGTATAAAGATGAAGCGGTCCATTGAAGTGGGAGGGAGCATACAGGATGGTTTGTGATTAGGTGGTGAACATTGTGGCTGCTCTTCCACCATCCAATGGATAATCCACAGCAGAAGTCCGCAACAAAGATTCCAATTAAAGTATCGAACTTGAAATTATGAGTAATACCCATATGCCCGGCATCGTGCGCAGTGAACATGATTTGGTGCCAAAACAGTCCCAGGAAAGCCGCCGAAGTTAGGTACCATTGCTGACTCAAAGCTACCAGGAAAAGTGCAAAGAACATGGAATATCGTGCACACTCTTTGGCATACTCGATATATCGACATTTGTAGTGACCACCTTCTTTGACCTGCCGATGCAATTCCTGGTATCGTAATGTAATCTCCCGCTGTGTGGCGATATCAATAGAGGGATAAACTTTGAGATCTCTATCGACTTCGTGCTGTACAACGTAATCAGTGTAGACGGACCGCGTGTACAAAGTCGGGTTGAGAGGCAGGATGACACTAGCTGGGCTAGCTGCGTGGATTGTCGGTGGAATAGCGAGCGTGGGGACACTTGGCTTTTCTATGAGGGCTGGGTTGCTTGCGGAGTCGTCCCTGGGTGGGTTGGGCGAGCGACTACGGGTACATTGAGGGTCCTTCTTGAGATCGCAACAAGAAGTGTCGGCCTCGCCGCCAGTATCAATGGAGTCGTATAAAGCCTCCTCAACAACCAGTTTGAGCGATTTGTTTTCCCCCTCGCGATCAAAAATGCCGCCACGGATAGGGGGAGTGAAGTTGACCCATATGCCTTCAATGCACCCAATCTGGAAGGCGGCCATGGTTTTCAGGGTTTTCGGGGAGTGGTATCTAAACGATAAACAAAAGACGTTAGCGATGCTGAAAAACGATATTTCTCGGGACCAGCCTCGACTCCAACAAGAGCTGCCCTATAAAAATCGATACTCACCCTTAAACACGGGTAAGTGCTCAGTCGGGCGGGGTTGACCGGGAAGAAAATTAATATATTACGCATTTATCTCGTCTGTGGCATCTCTCCCAACCATGTGCATGATCGCCAGCTTTCCGCCCGGATGCTTCTCCAGCCAGCTATCCAAGCGTAAAACTCGCTGTTGAGAGATGACGATGGCCTGTCCGTCGGCGATCAGGTTGTAGATCTGGTCTCTCGTGAGGGTCTTGGATCGGCCCATTGCAGTGGCTGTTGGTGAGTGCAGCGAGAGAAAACCACAAACGCTTTGCAGGTTGCCTAGCCCGGTGAAACGTAAATCGACCTGGAAATTAAAAGTGGTACAAGGAAATAACCCTTGGTATTCTACAGGGCATATATGGAAGAAGTGGAACTAGTGAAGTGAAGCAAAGGGAGAGGAAGGGAAGGGAAGGGAAGGGAAGGCAGGTGAAATGGAATGAAGTGGAATGAAGTGAATGGAAGTGGGAAGAGCAACGAGTGTTAGAAGTTGGCAGCGTCGAGGAAGGCTGGCAGAGCAGAGTGCAATTTGGCGGTGCAAGAAACAGTTCCAGAAGGAGTTTACGCGGCAAAATCAAAATTGATCCAGGCACCCAATTTCCCCAATCAGACACGTTGCCCAGAGCGCCTGTAACATACAACACGCAGTAGGGTACAAGTGCAGTGCACATACAAAGAGCTGTGTGCTGTGCCGGAGTAGCGCACCTGCCGCCGTGCATTTATGTTTGATCGGGGCGATCGCATGAATGGCGCACGCATCGAAAAACGTGCCGGGGAGTGCAGCACCCACTCCGTCGGGCCCATGGGCGGATGCATTCTGGAAGGCAGCATCGCTCTGGGCCAGGCTCTGGGCTGTCTGGACTAAGATTGGCTGCACCGCAGCTGGACGGGCGCCCACATTCGTAGTACGCAGCACGGCGAACTGTGCTGATGTGCATCGGGGTCGGCGGGCCCTCTGGAGCCTGTCTGTACAGGGCGACGCAATTTGTGCTTTTTGCTTGGTAGCAGCGTGGCCAAGAGCCGTCCTGTGAAAAGGGGGAGTTGCGTCTGGCGAAGTCTCGCACAGATGGTGTCCTCGGCCACTTACCCGGCTTCCGCTCACCCAGGAACGTGTCCAGGAACCTTCTCAGCCAATGAGACAGCTGTACGTCATGTACTCCGTACATGTAGTTCTTCTATTCGGCGGTGCTGCGAATATCTACATGTCTCGTTGATTTCGTACCTTACATCTATCTATAGCCGCTAGTGCCCCGCAAAGCTCAAAATCTCGTATTGCCGCCAGTTGTCAACACCACGCTGCCTTTCCAAGCGCCACATACATACATGTAGCGATGTATATACATTCATACCATAACGCCATCAGGGTATCTTAGATTCTAGGGGATTAGGATGTGCCTTACCGGCTTACTGCGTGAATAAGCCCTAGAGAGATCCGGGTCTACTGTCTTGGCGAGACTTTATAAATCCTAAAGCATACTATCAACCTGGACTTGCTCTAGGGGGTTTGATGGAGGGGCTGGTCTCGAGCCAGCGAGTCTCGTTCCTACGAACCCTCTTCGATTCCTTCCCGTACGTCCTCTCCCAAGCCAGTTGTGCTTCAGTGTCTTGCTAAGCCCTTCCATTTTCGTCTGGGCATCATCGCCGGTTTGGACAGACGCAAGAACTGACACGCACTGCAACATACGCCCGACAGTCTCAGTAACCACAGCACTATCTGGTGGAGAGGTTGCCGTGATCGCGGGGGCTGGGGATCTATGTGGGGCCCCAATATATGTATCTCCGGTGTATCCTGAAGAAGTGTTACTCGTAGCTCTGCTCCTGCCTCCTAACAGCGCGATAGGCTCGTTTAAAAGCGTTGTAGTTTGTGAGTTGAAGCTGGAGGATGGGGGATCTGAGCTAGTAGAGGTACCGGGACGGCCGCCAGACGTGCCATCAGGACTAGTGCCTAAAATATCCGAAAATGCATTTATGCTCTCTAGACTTAATCGGGAAAAAATCGCCTCCAGCGTGTCGTGGCGGGACAGGATGACGGAATCGCGATAGGCAATAAGGACGATACGACGGACATCAAGCTCTTCGCCCATAGTGCTGTCAGATTCGGAGTCTGGTAGCGCTCCCCAAAATTCTCTTGCTTCTTGGGCGGTCATGATGTTGCCAGTGCCCTTGAATTCTAGATCCAGCGGCAAAAATACTGCTTGCATATAGGGGAGAATGTTACCAAAGACGAAGAGCCACATGTCTACTAGCCTCGTTACAAGCCTGTCGTCGGGGCTAAGCCTTAGCGTTTGGTCAAGAGACGAGAATCCAGTCTGAAGTAGTTCCCTGAGATCTTCTAGAAGAGTAGTTGGTGCACGTTGTTGAACACACCGCTGGATATGAGCACTAGCAGGATTTAGCCATCGTTCTTCACGCTCACTTGGAGGGAAACTATTGGCTTACTTCACAAGCCTATTGAAATCTTCCACCGGTAGCCTTAGGTCCTCATCCTCGAAAATGACGAGCAGCTTCGCCTTCAAAAAAGGCCAGGCATCATCTGGAGTCATTCCGTGGAGACCGAACCCCTGTAGCCCTGTGCCACCACCTATGTCTCCACCGTATACGCTTGGGGCTGAGCTGTATGTGGACACGTTACTAGGAACGGGAGCCCCCAAGAAGCTGGGTGCGCCAGCTGCGGACCCAAGGCTTGAAGGACCGGGCCACTCCCCGGGAGCTGATAATTCGCTCTCAGCTCCTATACTTGTTGTGCCACTAGCAGCGCTTGCCGCAGCGCTAGCCTTCTCCTTCTCCTTCTCTTCCTTCTTTTTCTTTTGGCGGGCACGGCCTGCATGGCGAAGATCTAGGCCGGCCATGGACTTTGCAAATGATGTAGCGGATGGGCCCGGTGAAGACGGTGCGAATGAGTAAAGAGACTGTGAAGCAAGGGAATCATGGGACTTTGAGTTTGACGAAGCAGACGGCAGGGTTAGGTGGTGGTGTTCCTCTCTCTCTGTAGCCTTATGCTTCTGCCTAGATAGGAAATAATGCTTGTGTTTCTCAGTTGTACCTGTTTTCTCGGTAGGGGGTTGGAGGGTTGAGGTGGACGAATTGGCATTATAGTACAGAGATGACGGAGGAGAAGAAGCGAGAGAGTCTGCTAGACTCACGCTAGACGGATTCATCCTCGGGAGTGGGCTGGCTGCGTTGATCTTCTTTGGGGAGGGGAGCGGCTTGTCCTTTTTGTCAATGTCCTTGGAGATGCCAACGCTCCTGGGCTTTGAGAAGAGCTTCATCTTGCCCTTCTGCTTATGCTCTCTGTCAGAAAATAAAGGTGCGTCTGGACCGGGCAGCCCAGGTGAGGAGATTGTGCTTCGGGGAAAAGCTGCGTTGGCCGCGCTTGTAGCAGCAGCGTAGGATCCGAGCAAGCCATTATGGTACACAGCCCTCGCATCTGTAGAGCCCAGCTGGAGTGGAGGAGGCGAATTCGGATTTCGTCTACCACCGGCGATCTCCGGAGGGCCGTGGGGATTTGGTACCGTCTGGGAGCGCTGTCTGGAGTGTTGTACATGCTGATGCTGCATCGCAGCCTGGGCGGCGATCTGGGATGCTGTGAGGCTCGGATTGGGCATATTGGCTAAACCGGACGAAGCAGCAGTCGGGAGTGTGGGCTCAAAAAAGCCTTGGGTATTGTGTTGGTGCTGGCGGTGTGAGGGTGGCCCCAGCGGGGATTGGTTTCGGCGTGGTATTTCGGCGTTTGGGTTGGGTCGAGAGAAGTTCTGCAAGCTAGTAGTGCTCGAGTTCGGGTGTACAGCAGAAGCAAAGGCCTGGCGAGGGCTTTGCTGGGCCTGGTACTGCGAGTATACGGGCTTCCCTACGGTAGCTTGAGATGAGACGGACGATTCGCTCGATGTCGAGTCTCGCGACTGCGGCCTTGGTGGTTGGGGAGAGTGTGGGGAGCGGGACGGAGAATTCATCACTAGAAACGATGCGAAACGGTAAGGACTGGGATGGTATGATCCGGTTGATGAGTGAGTGAATCTATTTGGGCTGGTCGTCTCAATGGCTTTCGCGGGGTGGATTTGTTGTAATCATACTGTTTGCCTGTGGGCCAATCAGCTCCGCCTTCAGATTCAGCCTTGCTTGGTGGGGTCGATCTGTCTCTGGTCATCGCCATTGCAGCCTACGGGACTACAACCTCCACCTCTACAATACAGCATGGCATCATCACCCCTGAAAACTGCGAATTTGCAAGCCCGGTACCGATCTCCCAATGCCGAGAAAATCTTCTGCAGTGGCTCTGGGGTATCAGGAGAGAGACCATCGAAACAGCCCTCTACCGTGGAAAAGGCTGCCTACCTCGCGGCCCTCCGCTTGTCGGTTGCAAAACTCCAGGACGATGTCAACACCTTCTTGACGCAAAGGATGGACGAGGATAAGGCGGCTGCAGCAGTTGGGTTCGTGGACATGGTGAAAGGGAAGATTCGGGTAGACGATGAACAGGAGGAGGAGAATTACGGGGAGGAAGACGTGAATGAAGATGACTAGCAGCTTGACTGGAGATGACCGGGCTTGCCGCATAAAAAGACCCTTAATTTGCTACATTGATTGCATACTTGATTATTTTTGTTACAAAGCTTTCGACCATTCGGTCACAACTATACCCATATCGTAGTGCACAACTTTCCGAAACTCCAGTGCTGGACTGTATCCCATGAGCCCCCAACGCTTTTCAGCTAATGTAGATCGCCATACGACGCCAGGCAATGAATCATTTCAAATCGCTCAGTCCTATCCCAGTCGTGGCTCGATTTATACAACCGTAATGAACAACGGAATTACTGTTTGGTCGTCAGCATGGCGTCTCGAAACCATTAGACGGACCACTCACTCTGGAAATACACTGATGACGCTTCTTCCCAATCTTTTGTGGCAGGCCCCACATACCCTTTCTTCTCCTATCACAACCCTCCGATTTCTTCCGCCTTTCCCTCCCGAGTTTTCATCGCCTAGTAAGAGAACAGCTTGGGACTCTACTGTCTCGGTCTTTCGTAACCCGATAACGATGCGTCCTTCATTAATAACAGACGTTGCCGCCCGAATACGCCCACGAAAGTACGATTCAAGATCTTTGATCGGCAAGATTGAGGGTATGAGATCAAGTGTTGAGGAAGCGGGGAGGCGAGAGCCATGTTTTGAAAGTAGACTGAGAGCTGATTCCCAGTTGGGAGTTTGCGGGGTGGGAGGGTTTAGGTATAGAGATAGGAGTATATGATAGATTGATGGGGAAGACTCGTGATCCGATTCGGAGGGAATACTTGAGCGTTCAGCGGCCGGTACAGGAGAGGCTTGGGAGAGATGGAAGCGATTACAGTATCTATCCCATAAAAGTTAGGGCTACACAACGGCCAGTCAAGATAGACGCTACTCACTCTTCTGCTTTTTCATAGTTTTTCAATTTGAAAACATAGATCTCCAGCGCTTGTTTGTGCTGGCCCATTTTGCTAAGCACAATGGCTCGAGCCTCGTAAAACTCTGGTTCTGAGATCCGGTTAGACCTCCGGAATCAGATACTTCTATAAAAGACTTACCGTCTCTTGGTATGAGGCCTAGTGATCTAGCAAGGGAATATTGACGGCTCATTCGTAGGAAAGAAAGAAGTTTCCCACTCCATTCGGTACGCTCGCCATCGTTTTGAAAGTCTTCATATTTTGCCCCCTTTTTCTCTTCCCGCTGCTTCAGCCTTTCCAAGTATAGACCGACTAGTCGGTTGTGGAATTCCGGCGTTAAATCATTCAATTCATGAATGAGATACTCTAGGTATTTGACCGCCAGTTTTATGTCGACACCTTGTAAAAAACTAACGACTCTCTCTCTTGGCAAAGTTTCGGCGTTTTCTGAGTCAGCCACAAAGATTTCCATCCCCAGCTCTGGATCACACTTCAGCGGCCACTCCGAGAATTCAAGGATGAGATCAATCATCTCCGGCGGGAGATTTTGCAAATAGCCAACCGTTCTCTTAGGCCCATGAAGAGTGGGGGCCCTTTCGTCTTCATCCGCTTGGCCGAACCTTTGGAGAAGCTCAAGGGCAGGACGATGAAGCCTTTTGCCGTAGAAGAAATCCACAAGATCGTTATAACGTCCACTTTCCAGTAGCTTCTCGTTAACGACGTCGGGGTCGCAAAAATTCGGGATACGGAAAAGAGATCCAGCCAGTGTTGGTCGCGCAAGCATATAGCTACGGAAGAGAGTAGTATCTACTAGTTTAGCGGTGTTACGGAGCTTCTCTTCGCGGTCAATGTCATTCGACGACGAAGTGACGAGTAGCGAATCGAATGTAGGCTTGCATGATCCGCTGTTAGGATCTGGGGAATTTGGTATGGTATCCTTTAGAGAGCCGTCAGGATTCAGATACCTCTGAAGCTTGGTTCTAGTGTCGACTAAGAACGTGCAAAGTTCTAGAACAGCGGCTTGAAGGTCCTTGCCCTCTACGAACCGGTAAGCGCATTTTCGCCAATAGCCCACAAAGCACATGAATCTTACCCAAAGGTTTGTCAGAGGACACCGTCTCCGAGTGTTTCCCCAAGACACTTCCAGCATCACTTCCCTCTATATCCCCCCTAATCCATGATCTAATAGAGGAGGTTTCTGAGACGTTCTTCTTGCTTTCTGCCTTCAGTTTTCCCACAGTAGATAGCCTCGCGTCGTCCACAGGTTTTAGTGAATTGCCATTCTGATTAAGAGTTTCAACTGCCTGGTTCGTGTTGGTTTCCAAGGCGGATTCATTATCACTGACCATAGCATCATCTATTGATGCTAGGTCACCAGAGACGGTGCGAGGATATAGCTTTATCACTCGTTCCGCTGGCGCCGAGACCTCCGTAAAAAGATCCAACGAATGGCGATACTTTCGTTGACCGAATAATTTTTGAGCCTTTTGCATCTTCACCTCTCTCAATGTCTCTTCTTTGCCCTCCACAAGGGCATCTTCCAATAACCCCAGCAAGCTTATAGCCTCATCCAACTCTCCATTTCCTATCAGTTGTTCGACTTGCGAGCTATAGTCTACAGACAATAGGCGCCATATGCATCGATCGCTCGCAATCAATGACCCCTTCCCGGCGTGGGCGAGACTAACGTTCGATTGTGGTACATGCAATATGCTGGCGTTCTGCAAGGGAATTGACTGCACTAGGGAAAGCGTGTCGGGATTTCTAACTTCCAGAGTACCTTTGGATGGAGTTTGTAACGAAATCAAGTATGGATATGAGAATGAAATAGCCTCTGGAGCTGCAGACCAGGGTATCTGTCGCTTATCCAGAGCCTTGCCGTCCGAGTTGACGAAGAGAGTGTTAATATCTTTGGCCAACAATATTTCCCCCTCTACCAACCTTGTCGCCAGCGGCTTTGGGCCCCAAGATCCCATACCCATATAACCCATCCCAGTAACCCCAATGCTTCCAAATTTAGTTCCTTCCTGACCGGCAACACCGCCAATACCTCCTGGTCCAACAATGTCTGATATTTTATCGTTCTCGACATCCACCATGACGTATCCCGAGTTGAGACCACATAGAATGCTGGTTCCATTCGCCCAGGTCAATGTCCTAGCGGCGGCAGACAGCGTCACTTCTGGCGATTCCGATGAGAGTTCTGTATCGTGCCACGACCACAGCAGCAGCTTCCGCTTTACGGCGACAACAAGGCGGGACACAATAGAAGGAACCCCTGTGGTTGGGTCCTTGATAATGTTTGAGGTCACAGCAAATGTGGACGCACCTCTCGTTTTCACGAGTTGCTCTTGAAGTGTGTATGACTGAACGTCATGAATCGAGACATAGCCGTCGGAGAGAGATATCAAAATATTTGCCTCCTTGATGATTGCTAGCTGCTCGATTGCACGACGGGAAAACTTCTCGACCTCACGAAGTAGATCCGCCGGCCGCACATTCGGCTGCAAGGCGGGTTCGTCGGGTTGGTCTAGACGTGACGTTCCATTCTCGCGAGCTGCTTCTCCGGTCTGTTCGTTGATCCGATAAATTCGTAGTGTTCCGGTGTGTAGACCGACAAGCACCTTGTCTCCTGTATACAGAATAAGGCCGTGAACATGTTATAGCTAGAACCACACTCACCAAACGAAAGGATAGATTCTATTTTTGACTTGTCTCGTTGTTTAAGCTCGACGATTGGTCGAGCATGAAATGCGGAAAGCATGGTCCAACGCAAGTGCCGGCAAACGTCCTAGCAAAGAAAGAAGCAAACTCGCAGCTCCATGCTTGATGGAATCTTAGTTATTGCTGACGCTGCCAGGCTCGATGGCGGCGATCAAGTCGGCGCCTCCATATTCAACGATCGCCAAGCTTAATGTCAGAACCCTACGGCGAACTATAGGCACGTCGTTCATGGGTTGTTATGGGTCACCGTAGGAGTGGCAAGTCTCCGAATCGGGGCATCTGGAGATACGGACCCCAGACCCCAGACCCCAGACAGCTGATCAATGGTGGCTTCGATGCATGCGTGCTTCTGACCAGATCTTGGTTGACTCGTAATTTCACCTTGAATCTGCAGGTCTCCAAGTGCATGTTAATTTTCCCTGGCAACCCCACGCTACACACCCGAGGGGGGTTCCGTCAAAATTCAGTCTGTTCACTTGCCCATTACTTCCTCCTCTACTCCTCAGGCCGGACGACAAGACACTTTCGCGCATCTCGCACCACCGTCGCCAGTAGGGTTAGCAGGAGGAAAACGCACCCAAAAATTCCCCACCGCAGATTTCGAGCTCAAAGACCTCTCCCAGCTTGCCGGCCGAAGAAAGACCGAGAGACTACAGCGAAAAAGAGAGGCGAAGCGGCGGCAAAAGCTAGCAAAATTCACTGTAGAATCGGAGATGAAGTTTTCACATAGTTTACAGTTTAATGCCGTTCCGGATTGGAGTAGCTACTATATTGCATATAGCAACCTTAAGAAACTGTAAGCTCTTTCCACCTTATATCGATGGATGATCACACCCAAATTGAGATCGCCCTAATGTCTAACTTCGAGGGTCTTTGCGCCGGTAGAATCTTTCAGCTTGAGAAGTTAATCCATCAGTCCAATCTTCAAACGACTGAGGGTCAAGATGCGGAAGCGTCGCCTCTCCTCGACAGCAGTTCCCGGAACCCAGACCAAGTTTTTAAGCGCGCATTGGACTCAGAGCTTGAGAAAGTGTGCTCTTTCTACCAACTCAAGGAGCTCGAAATTTATGGTGAAGTTTCGTCCTTGCTTCAGGATAAAGAATCTTATGAAGATGAGACTGAAGGGATGGACGGCGATCTTAGCCCGAGTTCAAGTGGGGGTAGAGGTTTAGGAAGCAGGGCCGGACACCCAAGGCAGGGGAGCATATTTAGGAACTTTGGGCTTGGCAGCTTTGGGGGTCGAAGGAGAACGAGCACACTCAGTGCATCAATAGATGGAGAAGATGAGAGTGACGAAGACGATGCGGATGAGCGTGCAGCTTTGTGGAAGACGAAGAGGAGGCGGACCTGGGACACTGATGCTCAACAAAGCACGGAGGACATGAGAAGTTCAGGAGAATTCTCGAAACCGAAACGAAGAACGAGCCAAGCATTTGACGATTACGTCGACCAGACCTTTGCAGCATTATATCGCTCTGGAATCACCCTAAAAAAGCGGGCAATAAGCCTCTATGTGTCGCTGTGTGAACTGAAGTCATTTATCCAGCTAAACAAGACGGGCTTTACTAAGGCACTAAAGAAATACGACAAGATACTCGACCGACGCCTCAAGACATCTTACCTCGAGGAGTCCGTATTAACAGCGTATCCGTTTGAAACGGAGACGATGGGGCACCTAGAGGAGAACATCCGTAAGATAGAGCAGGCTTACGCGGATATTGTGACGAAGGGGGATGTTGAGCTTGCAAAGAGAGAGCTTCGGCTTAATCTTCGGGAGCACGTCGTCTGGGAACGGAACACCGTCTGGCGAGAGATGATTGGGATTGAGCGGAAATCGCAGGCGGCGAATCTTGGACTACGCCAGACATTGTTAGGTGGAGACCAAGACCCGGCGAAAGCAAGACTACAAGGGGATGACATGGATGATTACGGCACTAAAGAGCTACAGACACCTCTAGGAAAGCTACACTACCCGAAATGGCTGTTCAGTCTAAACTTCTTCATCCTTGTCGGTGTGACGGGCGTCTTCGTAGTGCTCTTGAAAGTCCCAGTCTTGAAGAATCCAGAGCAGAAAAACTGCCTAGCAATGCTAGTATTCGTTAGTCTGTTGTGGGCTACAGAAGTAAGTTTCCCATACGCGAATGAAAGCCTGTTGATGCGGGAGCTGACCCATACACCTTTTTAGGTAATTCCCCTGTTTGTCACCTCGCTCCTGATCCCGTTTCTTGTAGTTACCCTCCGGGTTGTACGCTCGACCGACAAACCGCATGAACGGCTAGGCTCTAAGGAGGCGGCAAAATTTATATTCGGCGCTATGTGGACGCCGGTCATCATGCTACTCCTAGGTGGCTTTGCCATTGCAGCAGCTTTGTCGAAGTATCATATTGCGAAGTTGCTGGCTACCTTCGTCCTCAGTAAGGCAGGTACGAGGCCAAGAACAGTTCTAATCACAAACATGTTCGTTGCAATGGTCGCCAGCATGTGGATCAGTAACGTTGCAGCTCCAGTCCTATGCTTCTCTATAATTCAGGTAAGGGAGCTAAACCCGACGTTGATCTTAAGTATCTGTTCAATATGCTAAAGGGTATTCAGCCGATGCTTCGAAACTTACCTTCGGATTCAAAATTCTCTAAGGCATTAATTCTCGGCATCGCGCTGGCCTCCAACATTGGCGGAATGGCTTCTCCTATTGCCTCCCCGCAGAATATCATTGCATTACAGAATATGAGACCGGAGCCCAGTTGGGTAGCCTGGTTCTTCATTGCCCTTCCAATCTGCATTTTCTCTATACTTCTGATCTGGGCTCTCCTGCTCGTAACCTTCCAGCCTGGCAAGGGAACTACAATTGTCCCAATCCGTCAAATGACCGATAAATTCACTGGCGTTCAATACTTTATCTCCTTCGTTACTATCGGTACCATCATACTTTGGTGCGTCACGCACCAGTTGGAGTCAACCTTTGGCGATATGGGAGTCGTAGCCATCATTCCAATAGTTCTCTTCTTCGGTACCGGCATTCTCACAAAGGAGGACTTTAACAACTTCCTCTGGACAATCATCATACTCGCAGCTGGCGGATTATCCCTTGGGAAAGCAGTGGATAGCTCTGGTTTATTACACACGATTGCACATTCCATCCGTAACAACGTGGAGGGTATGAGCCTCTATGGAGTATTGGTTGTTTTTTGCGGACTGATTTTAGTCATCGCGACGTTCATCAGTCATACCGTGGCCGCCTTAATCATACTACCTATTGTACAGCAGGTTGGGGCGGGCATGGATGAACCACATCCAAACTTACTAGTCATGGGAAGCGCCCTGATGTGTTCCGCAGCAATGGGATTACCAACAAGTGGTTTTCCAAACATGAGTGAGTTTTCCCCGTGTCCGCATATCCCATGCTATCGTTACTACATCCAGATATGAGGAGTTGATTCTAATCCTCGGGCAGCGGCAATCATGATGGAAGATTCACAAACCGGCCAACGTTATCTGAGGGTCAAACACTTCATATCCAGGGGTATTCCCAGCAGCGCTCTGACTTTCGTCGTGGTCGTAACAGTTGGGTATGGCTTGATGCTAGTCGTAGGGTTATAGAGCGTATTTTGTTGCATGCTCGTCAGAGGGAGTTGGTAATACTGCTGCTTTGTTAGGTTCTGTAATTTTGTGACGGATAACTCGTGTAGGACTACATACGGTGTCGTTTGCCGCTTTCTCTCTCTCCTCATCTAACAACCGAGTTGCCTGCCCCTTACCCCCTCTTCCTGGCCGTCACAGCCTTCCCAACTCTTGACCCATTGTCCCTCCCCAACACACCTGAAACCCAGTCACCAACCTTGGCGACTTTCTCCAGATCCACACCACATTCCATTCCCATACTCTGCAGGAAATACACCACATCCTCCGTCGCCGCGTTTCCTGTCGCGCCCCTCGCGTATGGACAGCCTCCAAGCCCGGCCACACTGCTATCAAGCACCCTGACCCCAGCGCCCAGCGCTACCGCGCAATTGATCATCGCTTGCCCATACGTATCGTGAAAATGCCCAGCGAGTCTCTCCACCGGCACACCGGCTTCTCTTAGCACCCGGAACAGAGTTTGGGTACGGGGAGCTGTACCCATGCCAGTCGTGTCGCCAAGAGAGATTTCTACGCAGCCCATATCGAGCAATTTATTAGAGAGATCTGCGACAGCGACGGGAGAAACGTCTGGGCCATCGTAAGGACAACCGAGGACAACGGAGATGTAGGCGCGGATTGGGATGTGGTGGGAAGTAGCGAGCTTGATAACTGGCTCAAGGCGAGTGAGTGACTCAGCAACGGTACAATTTGTGTTCTTAAGGGAGAAGGAGTCGGTTGCGGCGAGGAATATGGATAGTTCGGTGGGTGCATGTTCAAGGCCCGGTTGTGATGAAGGATCTGCGGTTTTAGGGGCGAGGTTCCCACAGACGGAGAGTGCGGCTTCCAGGCCCTTGAGATTTGGGATGAGGAAAGGATAGTTTACTGGGTGTGGTGAGGCTGGGGGAGTCCTGAGCAGGTGTTCTAAAATTCTGGATGAATCGGCCATCTAAGCACGGAGAACCAAGCTTCTGTTACTCAGGCGTCCATAGATTGTTCAATATAGGCCATGCAACGGTGCGTTGTCCGCGTCTATATCTCTTGTTATATGAAAATTGGCAAACCCACCTGTGGCACCCACTTCGGAGAGACAAAAGCGCCCGCCTCAATGTCCCGTAAGCCCGTCTTAGCCAGCCGTTCGATAAGCTCTATTTTCGTCGCCAGCGGAATGATGTTCTTCTCATTCTGGAGCCCATCCCGAGGTCCGACTTCGACAATGCGAACTCGATCTCCAGATGGCGGGGATCCCGATGCTGAAGCGGAGAACATCATTAGAGCACGTGTAGCTACATTAGGTCGAGCAGGGCATGCAGCTCTATGAAGCGGTGGTGGTCGTAGCAACGGCCGTAGCAATGGTGGCATTTTTGACATTTGTTGTGTGCTCCATAGCTCACTTGGGGAGTTGATATGCCCGGCGCTTATCATCGGCATTGTCGGTGGCGGGGAGGTTCAGCCCTACGACCTTTCCGCCGCAACGGAGGTAGCGCATACCAGTATTTGCTGTATGCTGTACAAGTACTCCATGCTTCAGCGATGGAGGATGACCGCGACAAAGCCAACGTCTGCGCAGCTGTGGATACGCCGCTAGCTGCAGAGGCAACTGCACCACCAACGCGGCAACCCAAAAGGAGATTTGTAGGGCGGAGGGCGGCGGCAGAACGGGCAGAGAAAAGTGTGGATCTTCATAGGACAATTGAAGATACTGGTGCTATACAAGGTTCATATCACGCCACAAACTCCAGAAGAAACGCTCTGCTCATATCAATCCAGTCGGGCCCTCCCGCCGCTCCCGAACACTAAATCAAGTTCCCTCGTTCATCCTCGATGACCCAGATATCAATGCCGCAATCTCTCTACTCCCCTCGAACTATTCCTTTGAAATCCCCAAAACTATCCACCGCATACAGACACTCTCCGCCAAGAAGGTAGCTCTCCAGTTCCCCGAGGGACTTCTCCTCTTTGCTACCACAATCTCCGATATACTTACTCGTTTCTGCCCGGGGACGGAGACACTTATCATGGGCGACGTCACCTATGGTGCCTGCTGCATTGATGATTTCACAGCGCGTGCACTGGGCTGTGATTTACTAGTGCACTACGCACACAGCTGCCTGGTACCCGTGGATGTGACGCGGATAAAGACGCTATATGTGTTTGTGGACATCGCGGTGGACAGCGCACATTTAATCGCAACAGTTGAGAGGAACTTTTCCAGGGAGAAGAAGATTGCTATTGTGGGAACGATACAGTTCAATGCGACGGTCCATGGGATCAAGCCGATATTAGAGGGAATGGGATTTAAGATTTTGGTTCCTCAGATTGCTCCACTGAGTAAAGGGGAGATTTTAGGTTGTACTTCACCAAGGCTCAATACAATTACCGCCACTCTAGGCGGCCAGGCCAGCACCGACGATGTGGATATCCTCCTCTACCTTGGTGATGGCCGTTTCCACCTCGAGTCTGTCATGATTCACAACCCATCGCTCCCCGCCTACCGCTATGACCCCTATTCCAGAACTCTCACACATGAGACCTACGCCCACCCAACTATGCACTCTCTCCGCTCTTCTGCTATCGCCCTCTCCCGCACCGCTAAGTCCTGGGGCCTAATACTCGGCACCCTCGGTCGGCAGGGAAACCCCGCAACCCTAACACTAATTGAGCAATCGCTGCGCCGCAGAAACATTCCTTATCTCACGATACTACTAAGCGAGATATTTCCAGGAAAACTTGCGCAGATGAGCAAAGACGTTGAGGCATGGGTTCAAGTAGCATGTCCAAGACTGAGCATAGACTGGGGTTACGCATTCGAGAGGCCACTTTTGAGCCCTTATGAGGCACTCGTGGCACTTGGGGAGAAGCGAGGGTGGAACGTAGAAGAAGGGGGAGATGGGGTGTACCCAATGGACTACTACGCCAAAGAGGGTTTGGGTAGGGCAAGAGTAAGTGAGTAGGGCCGAGTCTGCACGAGATTTGCGGACTACCATGCAGAAAGGAAAGGCTACAGATTCTCCGTACCCCAACCCAGGTTGGCGCGCTGCAAGGCGCTGTAAGGCGCTGTAAGGCGCTGTATGAGACACTACCGCTCCAAAAAAATGTACCAGAGCGGCGGGTCCTGTGAATAGTAATTGTGGGAGTTTCAGCAGGTATTTGCTACCTAGGACAGGATAAAACCCCAAGGGTCCCGTAAACGCATAAACGCATCGTGCCCTAACGAGGTGCCTCCTTGCAGCTGGTTTCCTTGGTCTCGCTTACTTATTCACTGCTGCTTTTTCGAAAACACGCCCAAGGCCCGTCTGAACTCGACCACAAAGAAGAAGAAAAGCATCGAATCCATCCTCATCCAGCTCCGCCGCCACAGGCCATTACCCCTCTCAACCATAGACAAAGCTCCCCAATTGGCCGCGCCCCGAGCCATGCGAAGTGTCATGTTCTCTCTGTAACGATATCCAACCACCAACTCAGTTTGCGACGAGTCCCATCGATCCACCACCCCCTCCCGAAGTCATCACACCTTCCACACAACATCGCTCATGGCAGAACAGCCGAACATTTCTTCCATATTGGCTGCGCTAGGTATGTTTCCTTATCTTATACCACATGTCCTATGCGGTACCTTCTTACAAAGTATGCGTACACAGCCGCGCAGCGACCGGGTGCGAATCAGGCGCAACAAAATCCATCTCTGATTCAAGCAACAGCTCCTAGCTCACAACAACCTGGCCTACCGCAAGGCTACCCTAGCGCTATACCTACATCCGTACCTCCAGCGGGGCTTGCTGGCTATGGATTACCACAGCCTAGTTCATCTGGCAGCTTGGACTTAAGCAGCATCAGACCTGTTAATTCCGGGACTGTAAGCATCGCAGAAGCCATCGCAAAAGCGAGAGGCATAGCAGCAGAAAAGGGAGTTGCTTATGATGCCCGCGGAAGTGGTTCTAGTAAGTTAGAACAATCCTAGGCACATACAACCTTTAGTGTTATAGTCACCGGGAATAGCTCAGTCCCACGGTTCTGACACGATGAGCAGGTAGACAATACCGTCGCTCTCGATCAAGGTCACGATCTCCTCCACTTGCACGGCGTGAGAACTTTAGAGACAATTACAATCCTTACCGTGACGAGCGCCGAGATGATAGACGAGGAGGAACCAACGGACGTGAGTTCCAACGCGACCGGTCATTCTCACCAGGCCCAAGAGACCGCCGTGCTGGAGGGAACGCATTTTCACCCCCTCCAGGCCGAGCATATGCCGCTCGTGGTGATAGATCACCACGTGGAGGTGCCGGTGGAAATGAAACTGCAGTTGAAACAATACAAATTGACTCAACCCTCGTTGGTTTGATCATTGGCCGTCAGGGCGAAAACCTCCGACGAGTCGAAGCAGACACCGGTGCGAGAGTTCAATTCATCACAGGCCCAGACGTTAGTGGCCCTACACGAGATTGCAAGATAACAGGAACTCGCGGGCAGATCGCAACTGCGAAGACTGATATCTACAAGATCATTGCCGAAAACAACAAGCAGCAAGGCTTTGACCGTGGTGGGCGTGGAGGACCGGAGCCCGGACAACGGGGATCTCACCAACCGCCCCTTCGCGACGGAGAAGACACCATGCAGATCATGGTCCCAGATAGGACAGTAGGCCTCATCATAGGACGCGGTGGCGAGACAATTCGGGACCTTCAAGAGCGAAGTGGGTGCCATGTCAACATCGTAGGCGAAGCAAAGAGCGTCAATGGACTCAGACCAGTAAATTTGATCGGCAGCGTTCAGGCTGCAGCGATGGCGAAGGAATTGATAATGGAGATCGTGGACAGCGACACCAAGAGTTTGGCTAACCAAGGACCTTCGCAGCGAGATGCTGGCCGTGGAGGTGGTTTTGGCAATTACGGTGGGGGTGGTGCTGGTGGTGGCGACCGAATCAACGATTCTATTCGGGTGCCAGCAGAAGCCGTGGGAATGATCATCGGGAAAGGTTAGCAACCCTCTTCTGATCCTCAGGTCTAAAATCTAACGACAATGTCCATAGGTGGTGAAACAATTAAGGAGATGCAGAACTCAACTGGATGCAAGATCAACGTTTCTAGCCAGTCCAATCCAAATGATCAGGATCGAGAAATTGGACTAGTCGGAAGCAGAGACTCAATTGAGAGAGCCAAGAGAGCTATTGAAGATAAAGTCGATGCTTCGGTGGGTGCAACATATCGCTGACATTCATTCCCAGTTACAAATGCTAACACTACCAAAGCAACAGAAGCGTGGGGGTGGTGGCCGACATAGCGATCAGTATGCTGATCGATACTCACAACCCCAACAGCAGTATGGTCAAGGATCCGACCAAAGTCCACCCCAATCACAGGGTGCTACGCCGGCAGCAAATGCAGATCCATATGCCGTGTATGGCGGATATAACAATTACGTTGCGATGTGGTATGCAGCCATGGCAACTCAGCCCCAAGCTCAAGGGCAAGGTGAGCAACCGAGACCACCAGGGACAGCGTGAACGAAAGCTTGATCGACACCGCCTGTGATCTTGAGCGCTAGAATCCGTGATATCCGGACGCCTGAAGTACACACTGATACTCATCTAAATCCCTATGTCGGGGGTTTGATTCTTGACTTGATCATGACCTCTCGGAAAACTCCCGACCCCTAAAATTCTCCTATATTTCCTGTGGAAAACACGCCATCTTCGGTCTTCTTGAAACCGTTCAGTATCCGGCCGTGAACTGCCTGCTGACTGGATTATCTGAAATCTTCCACTGGTCTTGTTTATTGTGCGTAAGGCGGGACCATCCTGATTTGCACTCTGGCCGTGTGCAGTTTGCTTTTGTTGACAGATGAGGTGACCTCGCCGTTGTCACGACCACAGCACTGATGATTATCGCCTTCTTCGGTAATGCGGGTCTTTTGGTGAGATGCAAGTGACTATATTGATGCTCCCCTCAGCCCGTGTCGGCTGTTGTCTGGACATGATATTACGCCGTCAAACGCCAGCAATTGCATCCCAGGTGACAAGTGTTCGTTCTTTCCTTATTTCTATTATAGGTGTCGGGGCTATTTTCATTGTGCTGTTTGACATGATTAAACCACGTAGGGTTTCGTGGGATAATCAACAAAAGCGTAAATTTTCGTCCGCAGCAATCCCATAGTAGGTCTTGCACACAAAAATATTCCTGCTCGTAGCCAGGGAATGTAATAAGGTAGCCGCTCAGATGGGCTGACGGGGACACAATTGCAAATGCGCCAGATAATGTGAGGTAGTGCAAAATAATGCAAAGGACAATGACTCCCATCGCATCGTTCATTGTCGTGCTGCTAGAGGGACTTTTTAAGCCGCTGCCAAGGAAAGTGCAGACTGTGGCGGCCTCACCGCGAATCTGGAGGTGAGCAATGGCGCCCTATGCTCGCGCGCGACTAGGTCTCACCCGCATCCATATCCACAATATGTCACGTGCACTTCTGGGTAGAGTTTCAACACCGATTGTCTAGGCCCACCACAGGCAAAATCATGGCAATTCCTTCCTCAATATACTGAAATATTATCCTTGATGATTATGGCATTGCCTACATCTAAGGGACATTTCCCCATTCCTATTTTATATTTCCTCTGGCTTGTTGTCGCTATAGAAATGCAACACAAATCGTCCCGATACAGTGTTGAGTTTACCGGCCGGCAGGAGCTACCGAAGATGATTAGGATGAGATCAAGAGATTAAGGCAGCGGATGCCAACTTGCAGCCGCCCAGAGTTCAATTGAATAGGGGCAATCACATAATTGCCCCTGACGGCTTATCCAGGAGGCTTGCAGCGCAAACCTCTTAATGCGCCTGGATGCGCCACCTCCAACTCATAGACCTGCAACAGCATTGAATCCTCCCTGTTGTGTTTTCCCAGATACCGGGTCTACTCTCCCTAACATTGCCGTCATACCATCGACCCTAACTCTCCCCTACCACAAACCAATCATCTCAGGGCATACCTCCGCAGGTTTCATTGGCAAATTATGCCCTGCGAAGACGACGTTTCTAGCGACCTGCTTACGATGACATAGGATTGGACAGCCAGTCTACCGCACAGTGCCGGTGTGCTCTCGTTGGCAAGCCACGATCTGCGAAGATAACATTCTAACGGCCTACTTACGACGACATAGATTGGGCGGCTAGTCAACCGCAGTAGCTGCGTTCACCGTCGACTGACCTCTCCGGATTCCACGTTTGCAAGACCTCTAATATCAAACGCGGCAAAACCGAGAGATGGAGTCCGTACTTGCTGCGATCAAGGGCGTGGCTGATTCTGTGAGGGATGCTATCGTTCCTAACGAATCTATCACCGAGATAGAACCTTGCCCCGATTGCATGTCTATCTTCAAAACCCCCGATGCCGCCGAAAAACTCAAACGACGTCCTTTGCCTCTGGACCTGGTTTACGGTGAAATAAAGACGGAGTATCGCACCACACCCCCACCACCGACCGAAAGAATAGAACACACCCGGAAATTCCATAACCTCCGAGCGACGAGCGCAGCTGGCTGCCCTCTCTGCAACCACCTCCTCAATCTAGTAGACCCAATCGTCACGTCTCATACCAATGTTAGAGCACTAGTTCGGGTATTCACAAGGACCGGCTCCTTCCCCGGGTCCCTGGACAACGAAGATGATGACATTGTGTTCTACATCAACAGACTAGGATTCTTTGACTCAGCCATTGAAATCAGCGTAGCGAAGTCATCACATATGTTTGTCGAGGCCACCTCTCCGTTTCGTCAATTCCTCTGGTTTCATGCTTTCACGGAGTCTAGTAAGTCAATGGCACATTTGAACTATCTCTCTTTTAAAGTTTCATTCGCGTGCTAAGAATTCTGCATATAGACGATGCCGCTTCTGCATACATTAGAGGTCGTCCGCTTCCCCAGAACTTCGCATCGGCAGCTGCTTTTCGTGTAATCCGAGATAGGCTTGCCACATCCACCAAATTGAACAAGGGGACAGAAATACCGTTACCACACCTACCAAGAAGGGTGATCGAGATTTTACCGACAGAAGTGTCAGGCCACCTCCAACTTAAGCTTCGTGTCAATGATTCCGAAGTCAAGCTTCGTCCAAAGGATAAATATGCAGCGCTCTCGTACTGCTGGGGAGGCCCGCAACAGTGCACCACAACCACTGGAACGGAAAGGACACGCTCAATGGGAATTAACATCGCCGATCTCCCTCGGACCATAGCTGATGCCGTCTGGTGTACCCAGAAGCTGGGCCTCAAATACCTCTGGGTTGACGCATTGTAGGTGTGCTCCACGCTTTGTAAGTGTTGTCTTTTAACATCGGCTAAGGTGCATCCTTCAAGATTCTCCCGAGGACAGGGACACCGAGATATCCCAGACGAGTGAGATTTACAGCAACTCATACGTCACTATCCAGGCAGCAAACGCAGCTTCATGCCATGATGGGCTCTACCGCGGCGTTGGCAGACGGCCCAGTCCCATTCCCCTAGATTTCCTGTGTCCCGGTGGAAACGTCGGCACCATCTCTCTCAAGCTCCTCCGGGGCGTCAGCCCGTCCTATACAACAGCCAAGAATCCGATAGATTATCTAGGATGGACTTACCAGGAATCTCTACTTTCTCCCCGGCTCCTGGTCTACAGCGGCTACCAGGTCTTTCTCAGAACTCCGGTGCATTTCGAGTCGTTCGGCAGTCCTTTAACCGGGAGAGAGTACGCGATACAAACTGGCACAATTGATGCATCCTATATTAGCGCTATATTGCACACGAATCGAAATGACGGGGGAGGTGACTCAGCTCCTACACATAGCCTTGATAGCGTAGAAGTACGCAAACTCTGGAGGATGCTAGTTTCCGACTACTCCCAGAGGTCGATCCCAGAGCCTCACGATAAGCTTCTAGCATTGTCGGCTATAGCATCCCGCTTTCATGACGAGCTAGGTGATACTTATCTCGCTGGCTGCTGGCGGAACGGTCTCATCCGTGACTTGGCATGGGTAGTTCAACAGCATGTTGCCCCTTCAAGAAAGCCTAAGGAATATCGTGCGCCTTCGTGGTCCTGGGCTTCAATCGATGGGTGCGTTTTCCATGCTGATAGTAGAGCCGACTTTGGCGGCCCGGGTTGGATGTTTGAGCCCGACGAAAATATCGATATTATCGAATGCTCAGTAACCCCGTTATCGGCCAGATTGCGCTTCGGAAGGGTATCCCACGGTAAGCTCGTCATTCGCGGTCATATGATGCAGATCCCAAAGATGACGAACTACGTCTACTGCTCGTCTATCCACTTTCTTGCACGAATCCGAGGCTCGGCGGAGGTTGCTATCAACGAATATGTTACAACCACTGGGTCTAGCATCGATACGGCAATTGTGCTTGCGAAGATCTTCTGGGACGTCGACTATGGAATCCTCAACAAAATCGAGGATAGTTACACCAGTGAATCCCGTTGGTGCTTGCTACTTGGGGAAATGACTCAGGTGAACGTCACTTCCGAGAGAGATAAAATGGCTTGTGGATTGGTACTTTCGGAGCAAAAGGACGGCACTTTTAGAAGAGTAGGATGGTTTTTAGGAGAGGGTATGGACAACACATTCGGGCCATTCGACTCCTTCGATATTTTATCCTACTTCCAAAAATGCCCGATAGAGAAGATCACCATTCTATAGAAGAGCTGTGCGCATCTAGTATGTTGGAAATTTGCGATTTCGGTTTGTCTTGTCTGCTCTGTCTAACTCTTTAATATTCTTTACATGATCTGCTGCTGTCTAAACTCGAATAGTTTTCATAATTATGCTTACAGAGTAACACGACCAAATGGTGACTCTTGATGAGTGACAAATCCGACGTGATAGTTTGGCCACGCTAAAGGCTGTATCCGGCGTAGTCGTTGGAGGCGATCAGGAATTAATATACCGTGAAATTGCATCTACAGCAACATGTCTTTCTCTGATGCCATCTACCAGCTCCATGGCAGTAGCTGCGATACACAAGACTTAGGATGGGGATAAATCGCATCATGTCCAAGGCGAATAAATTGTGGTGGATGGACCAGGTTGGGAGGGCTCCTCTTCACACACTGAGAAAAAAATCCTCCCAAACGCAATCCAAGTAGAAGATGTAGGGCTTGTCAAGAAGCTCCTTGATCTCAGCCAAGACTTGGACCAAGATCTGGAGAACGAAAATTTATCGGCAGATGGAGCGCGTTACTTGCACTTCGCGTCATCCGGCAACAGCAGTGCCATTGTCCTGGCCCTTTAACAAAAGGGTGACTGTGAATGTCCGAGACGACGAAGGCATGACTTCACTTCACTATGCTTGCCGAGCTGGATATAGTGAGATGGTGAGAACCCTTCTCGAGATTCCCGGCATCGAAGTCGACGCAAAGGATGATATGCAGCAAACACCACTCGCGAAACTGTTGAGATACGGCGCATGGAAGACGGAGACCTGCCCTGAAGAATGCATGAGGATTTGCGAATTGCTTGTAACCAAGGGTGCTTCTATCCAGGCGACGGACGCGAGTGGCAACACCGTCATCCATCATGCAATGCGAACCTGGAATCCCACGATAATTCAGCGGTTGCTGGATGCTGGAGCCAACATTCATTTGATCGACAATAATCACCAAACGGCTCTGCATCTATTAGCAACTTCGAGGACGGACGAAAGAGAGTTCGAAGCTGCGGACAAGTTTTCCCGGAGCTTTAACATATCCCGAGGGAATATCTATGATACAATTAGGCTGGTGACCCAAGTATCTTCTCCAGAAATGCTCAATTCTGTCGGTATTGGTGATGGAGGCTGGGGCACGTTGAGTACGCCGCTGGCATCAGCCTCCATTCGCCAACAATGGCAGCTAGCTCACAGTCTTCACAAAACTGGCGCAAATTTTCAAACCACATACCCAGTATCTTCAGTACTCAAAGTGGTCGCAAGTGCTGATTTCATCGATTTTTGTCCGTTTGGTGCTGCAAAACTACCGGAACGCCGCCAAGGGTGAGAAAATCCTTTTAGCTCTTGTCGTTGCTGAAGCTCCCCTTTCTAGGCCGATTCATAAGCCTTCGCCGGATGAAGGCGGAGCTAGAGACCTAGATACACTGCCAAAGATAGATCATGGATCCGTAGCCGTGGAACTGCTTAGTGCTAGAGCCGACATTCACCATTCCAGTTCAGAGAGGGACGGCAGTGGGATGACCGCTATATAGATTGCCCTCGAACGTGGAGTCGATGCTCTGCTGCACCTCTGACCCAGGGACTCGGTTATGTCACACTGCCATTACTACTCAAGAGACAAAGCTCCGAGAACGCTGCCAATCTCTAACAGTAGGAGAACTGACCGCTGCCCTCAGAAGGAGGCCAGCGGCGAGATTAGTCACTATAAGGCCCTGGCAACCCCACTGGGTTACTCTGCCTCATATCTTGAGAGCCTCCGGCCAGCTGGTCGCGGCTTCCTCGCAATGCCGCCATATTGTCCTTATAAGATTCTTAACAAAAAATATCTAGAACTTTAATAGGACTAACTATTAGATAAGTGTTATTATAATCGTTAAGATTGTTACTGAAACTGGTGGGGCTATGCGCCACTCACCCAGTTTGCTTTCGACGGCTCCCCAACTGTCAAGTCCTGCTCATGGCTAAGGCCCCAGACTCACCCTTTTATTCATACACCTGAGGGGAGCAGGTGAACGCAGGCAAAGTCTGCAGAACCCCCAGCCGATGTCATGCAGGACCATGCGACAGGTTTCCACCACGTAGATATACATTCCGTATCCCAGCTCCCCAACAGAAGATGAGCCGCCAGCCGCAGCTTCCTTGCCTATATGAGTCAGGGAATTGAGGGTATATACCTCGCTATCGTATGAGAGGCCATCGCGACATCGTACAGAGCGTTAATACATATTTAAGTTCTCACATCATCCACTCGCTTCGGTCTTCGTCCACTTTTCCCAAGGTCATGTACTAGTATGGGCAGGTATTTCCTGAGCCGCAAACGATTTGCCGACCCCAGGTGGTAATGGCCGCTGTATGCTATAGGATTCTGCAGCCAGTATCCCTTGGTTTGATGGTGCCCCTGACTCCCCCAGACTTCCCCTCGTGTTGCGTTTCCCAGCCACCCATAGAACCGCTGCCAGGGTCGCAAGAAAGGCAACACCCAGAGGGACGCCGACCGAAGCCCCAACTACCACACTGCGATCCGGACTGCATAGGGGCGATGAGGATGCTGAACTGGTTGCTGAGTGTGATGGTTCTGAGGCTGATCGCGTAGATGAAGAGGCCGTTCCAGTTGCGACGCTTGTACTGACTGATGATATTGCAAGGCCTGAGAGAAGGAGTTGGCCGATGCTATATTGGAACACTGCGGATGCGTTATTGCAGCAGTTTGTCGTATCCCCGGCAACTCGACAGCAGTAGGTGTTAGAGCCGATTTCGCATTGGAGGACGTTGTAGTAGGGGACGGGAGAACCACCCCCCCAATTATTGGTTGCTGAAAGGAGTTCTAAGTGAGTTCTAGAGCTTTTCCCAGTTGGAAAGGTGATTGCGCCGCTTATAGGTCTGGAAGACGTTTGAAAGTAAACAGCAGCCATACGTACCGTCAGGACACAAATGCGGGCACGCGCTTGCCTTGCCCAACTGATCCGTACATCCGTTCATGAAGATGAACCCTTCATATCCCGGCGTCTGAGCATAGCAAAGGCCTGATGAGAGACATATGTCGGGATGGGGTTTCAAAATAGCGCAGCATGCGCTAACATCAGCATTAGGGTCACAGGGTGCCCAATCCGAAAGCGAAGGGGTCCCATCTAGGTAATAGCAAGATGCCCATACTGTAGATAGAGCCGAAACTAAAGAGATCAACAAGGCAAAATCCATAGCTGTGAGGTAGTAGACACGATAAGCTGAGGGGTTGCATCTAGAGCTTTGCCGAACCCACGCCAAGAAGTCTTGTACCGCTCCGCTTGGCCTCCGATCAAAAACCACTTTCCGGTACTCACCCTCGAGAAGTATGAAAGCCTAGGGATACAGAGCAAACGAACTTGGGATCAAATGGAACATGATCCGCACACATCCATCGAGCCTTTGCTAGTATTAAGATGATCATGTAAGCTTCCATTAATATCTAGTTTATGTGCTTTATTCTAAGAGATTGTTACAATGACCGGCCCTGCGAGTGTTGCAAGAGCCAGATCATTAACATTATTTGGCTGTTGTGTTGTCACTACCACAAATGCCACTCCACTCATTCTTTGTGGTACAGGAGCAGTTCCTTTTCCCTTGACTGTAATGTTCAGCCTTGAATACACCGGTGCATTAAGCTGATTAACCTATCCAACAGTCTTTTAAAAAAAAGTTAACTATAAGACTAGCGACACCCCATTCGCCTTCCACTGTAACAGTACCGAGAGATTGATAATATATATATTGTAATGTTGTGGCGTCCTAAAAATGTCCAACTCGAAGGCTCCTTTTCCGGCCCCATTATTCTTTGCCGATAATAGGTAGGGAGCCTATTCGGCCCAATCCGTGGCAAGCTCACCCGGTGAGCGATGCCGCCCTGTGCTCACCTGAGCTGGGTGAGTTCTGGGTGAGCATGGGTGAGCACGGCTTGATCTCCCATCCTGTTTCTGCTTGAGCCACAACGTCATCAACGAATTCTATCACGATTGTACAGAATTTTTTTTATAATTATGAGGTTATTCTGCATACCCCACAGCTTCACACAAGCATAAACCTGATTCAGCTTCTAAATCCACGCTAAGCTTCTTTAGCCGCGGAAAACCAAAGTGCAAATGCGCAGCCAATAGACGATTCTGATTCTTCTATTGACTGCTGCTGGGAGGCTTCAGCTTAGCTAGCGTAGGCGGCATACAAACCTGCACTGCCTGGCTGACGACGCACTTTTCTTGACGCGAACGTTTTCTGTGATCTATTTCAGCGTTGGCTGCACCGTCTTGTCCTCCAGATATCCTCTACTCACGGTCTTCGTATACCTTCATATATCGATGTACCGCATTTGAGCTGGCTCCCTCCCTTTAGAGGCTCTCTTGTATGCATCTTACACTCAAGTTTAAACTTACAGTGTCTGAAAGCTATGGTATGTACCACATTCCAAGATTCATTTGAGAAGGACAATACCGATATTTTATCTGTCTCTAAAAGCAGCCAGTTCACAGCGTATGCCGAAAAGGCCGGCAGTGCCATCCTTCGACGCGCTGTCGATTTCTCGTTCCAGCCGCGAAACAACATCGATTTCTCGGAATGGATCGCTCTCCTAACTCTTTGTCTCGCTCCTCTGGTCCTGCATATTGTCGCCGGTGTACCTACCCCGACCTATTTTGAGCATAAGCGGCCCCAGTGGCACGATCAAATTACCCATTATAATCCGACTTCGATCATCTGGCGATACTTCGTCATTACTGACAGACGTGTTCGTGCAAAATCGTGGAATGCCGAGGATATGGCTGCAAGCAATGCCCTCTTCTGGACAGCAAAAGGCTGGGACGGATCGGAGTTTATAATGCGCAGCAGTCGAGTCTTTTTGACAAGAATACCAAGTCGCGCACGGATCAGTTTCTTTTCTGCAACTTCAGCAAAGACGCTCACGATAACCTTGCAGGGTGTACAAGCTATCTATTGCTTATTGGTCAAACCCTTGAATTGGGGCGTTGCAATGGCAATCGATTCTATATTTTTCCCCTTGGCCATACTCGGGCTTTTGAGATTGCCAGCCGCAATATGGCTGACTGAAGACTTCTCTTACGCTGACTACAACACTGACGTGAAGATCCCGCAAGTCCCAGCATCAAATCGAGATTCCAATGTTCGGCAATCTCAGGACCGTCCATTCACGCAACCGAAGACGCTTAGAACCATGGGCCTGCTGGACGCGTCACCCTCCTTATTGGTGAAGAGCGAATACGCTGCACAAAACTGGCGCGGCATCCTCGTCCGCGTTCTGTTCCTACTCCCACTCGCTGGCTTCGCTCTGATAAGCCTTTGCTTCTCGTTCCCTCGGAGCGGTGTAATCTTCACAGTTACAGCTTTGTGCCTCAATCTATTCTACACCGTCTTTCTCTGCGCGTCTGCCACTATTATCAGCGCGTATATCATCCTTGGGCGCTCCACAACGACGATAATCCCATGTATCACGTCTTGTTGGTACAAAGTCTACACCGCCTTTCTAGGATTACTGGCATTCCTTCTCATACTGGCTGCAGCCCTGGAAACCAAAAAAACGCCCTGCGGCAAACATACGACCCTTGGAAAGAACCGTTTTGTTGAAGTTTGTGGCGAGAAGTTTTTCAATGCCAGTACGACAGAGGGGCTTTTTGGTGTGGCAGAATGGCTGACGGTACCAGTGCAGGTGGCGAAGACCCGGATGGAACTGCATAAGTTCGATGGCTGGTGCAGTGGTAAGCTTGACAGCGCTGTTTTCTTTTCCGCGAACATCACGCTTTAAGCTTGGAAAGGGGAAATAAGGGGTTATGACAAGAATATTAGTCCCACTCTTATGAACTCATATCCATAAAACACTAGTTATCGCCGGACGGCAAGACGCTGGAGTCGGCATCATTGGGTTAGTTCATGAATTGCTGCTTAGAATAAGAGAAGACTTCTGAAGTAAAAGAATTTTGCTGGAAAGCTACTGAATCTGAATGGGTTAATAGTCGCAATTCCCTCCGGGCCTCCGGGGCTGCCTGTATCATTATATTACGTGTAAATGCAGCTCCATGTCCTCTGCGTGGCTGTGAGGTAGAGTACCTCGTTCGAGATGGCTGAGGCTCACCCAGGCTCACCCTTTAAAGCGGCGCCAGCTAGGTAGCGCCAAGATTTCTTCGCTATCACCACGTGATTCGCACAATTGATGGAGGAACTTTCTACACATTTGGCCCAACATCTTTTAGTGGAAACGGGCATCGACTCTGGCGTCCCTACCGCTTAGATTTAAAGCAAAACCGGAGATGGCGGCCGTGACAGGCGTTAGCCACCACCGGAGTACAGTCAAGGCTTCAAATAAGCCCTTCAAGTCAAGAAAAGCAACGAAAGGTTCTGTAAAAGAACTGGCCAAAGGTAGCTACTTGTTTATAATACTCGGTTTAAGGACTAACAATTTTACGCCGTTCGTTTTTAGGCAGAGTCGAGGAGCTCGATAGGAACCATCGCCGTTCCCCCCACCAACAACTTATGTCTAAGCTAGACCGGCGAAATCAAGCGCGCCAGAAACAACAGCTCAAGCACCAGCTATCCATTAAGGCTTCTAGCTTATTTTATGGCCGGCATGGGGCACCTAGAATCGTGGCGTTCATTCCCCTCTGTGAGAGTGCAAACGCTAGACTGGCTGCTCAGAAATTAAATGAAAGCCTCGATGTCGACATGGATCTGCCAGATGAGGGGATGATTCGACTGAATGTCGACAGGTTCAAGCAGAAGGTCCAGTATATACTCGTCAAGCGGGACTTGATTACTGCGTTGGATGCCTGCAGAGTTTCTGATTTCGTGGTGTTCATCCTCTCTCCTGACCAAGAGGTGGATGAATTGGGCGAGCTTTTGATTCGCAGCATCGAGAAGCAGGGCGTTTCTAATGTTCTTGCAGTGGTGCAAGTATGCTTCTGCAAAATCCAGGGCTACCTATTGCTGACATGATCCAGGGAATAAACAATGTGGAACCACCGAAACGACGACCACAAATCATATCATCTCTAAAGTCATATATCTCACACTTCTTCCCTACAGTAGAAAAAGTACCTTCCTTTGACACCCGCCAAGAATGCTCCAACATCATGCGCTCTTTATGCTCCGTAAATCCAAAAGGGATAAATTGGAGAGAAGATCGGAGCTGGATGCTTGTAGAAGAAGCTCAATGGCTTGAGAACGATGGCCAGGGTACGCAAGACGAAACGTGCAGTGTTGATCTGACGGGAGTAGTGAGGGGCAGAGGCTTGAACGCTGATAGACTGGTTCAAGTCGGCGATTGGGGCGAATTTCAAATAGAAAAGATCATCACTGCTACTTTGGAGAGTGACAAAAAATCTCAAGGGGACGAAATGATGGTAGACGGTGACGGAACCGGGAAGGTTTTGCTGGAGCCGACACCCGATCAAGACGACCTGGCTGACCTAGCCCCTGAGGAAGTTATGATGCTGGACGTGAATGATACCCTAGTTTCTGAAATAGTTAGAGAGCGGAAAGGGGTATTGCTCGATGACCACCACTATTTCTCCGATGAAGAAGAGCACAAGCCTCCAGCGCCCAAGCGCCTACCGAAGGGCACCTCCTCCTACCAATCAGCCTGGTTTCTCGACGACGTCTCAGATTCGGAATCTGATATCGATGGACCTGATTACCAAGACGGCGACTTCCCAATGGAGTCTCCTGCTCTACCTCAAGATGGGACTCAGGGGCTTGACACAGCTGGCCAGTGTGAGCAGACTGAATATGCTCCGTCAGAAGCACCAAGATCAGAAATGTTTCTCGACCCGTCTCCTGAGGATGAGGCGGAACAGCTTGCAGCCTTCCGCTTGCGCCAGAACGATGCCAAGGAGGATCTGGAGTTCCCGGACGAAATCGAGCTACATCCTACCGTGCTGGCACGTGAACGGCTCGCGAGGTACAGAGGATTGAAGAATCTAAGGACGAGTCATTGGGAAACAGAGGGAGACCGAGCCTATGAACCAGAGGAATGGGGTCGCTTGCTGAGGATCTCCGACTATAGGAAGGCAAAGAACCGTGCGGAAAGAGAAACACTAATTGGTGGGGTTCAGGTTCGTGAAGTCTGACTAATAGATTGGTTGGGGGTTACTGACAACCATGCTCAGCCAGGGACTAGAGTACATATCCGTCTCCGGGGCGTTCCAGTTTCCACCAAATCCCTATATTCTCCTTCGCGTCCCCTCTCTCTCTTCTCGCTCCTTCGTCATGAACATAAGCGGTCCGTCCTCAATTTCAGCATCACGCTCGACTCTGAATACCCTTCCCCCGTCAAGTCCAAAGAAGAGCTCGTACTCCAATGCGGGCCACGCCGATGGACGATCAATCCACTGATCTCCCAGTTAGGCAGCACCCCAAACAACGTTCACAAGTTTGATCGCTACCTCCACCCCTCTCAAACGGCTACTGCGACATTTATGGGTCCGCTTACCTGGGGTTCTGTTCCTGCACTCTTCTTCAAACGGATTGTATCCCCCCCGGGTAGCAATATGGAAACGGGCCGTTGCGAGAGATTGCAGCTTATCGGCACCGGGACCTCTCTGCCGCCAGATCACTCTCGGGTCATTGCCAAACGCATAGTCCTGACTGGCCACCCGTATAAAATACACAAGAAGCTTGTGACAGTGCGCTACATGTTTTTTAATGCGGAAGACGTGAACTGGTTCAAGGCTCTCCAGCTGTGGACGAAGAGAGGACGAAGCGGCTACATCAAGGAAAGCTTAGGGACGCATGGCTATTTTAAGGCTACGTTTGACGGGAAAATCAATCCGCAGGATTCAGTGGGCGTGAGCCTATATAAAAGGGTGTTCCCGAGAAACTCAAAAGCTTGGAGGTCTGGGTTAGACTGACATTTAGATGCCCACCAAATTGAAGGTTGCTTAGGCAGCATCGTAATAACTGGAGTTTGTTCCAAGGATATTATGCGGCTTTTCGCATACTAGAATCTAGTCTTGGGTTATACCGTCTGTAGCTGCTTCCCAAATGTTCCGAGGACCTCGTATTGGCGCGAACAGGCACTGACATGATGGATACGGTACGCGAATTATTGATATCGTAATTTCTCAGACACACTATGGACGACGATATATCAATATACAGCCTACGGCATAGCGTCCTAGGTCGTATTTATTCCTTTCCAGTCTCCACTATAAAATACTGTCCCGCCCTCCGTTCGGCTTGTTTTAGCACATCCCACTCTTCCGGTTCCTTTGGTGCTTCTGGGGTGCCAAGGCCACTTCGACTAGCAGCAGAATATTTCCTGGTGGGGCGCTCGCCCTTTAGGGCTCCCTTCAATTCCTCATATCCGATCTTGCGTTCGAAGTCTGCTTCAGCGGACTCGTCGCGAATGCTCTTTAGAGGAGCAACCGAGTGTAATTTCAGCTTCTGAATTTCTCTAACAAAATGGATTTGAGAGTTGAGGGTGTTGAGCATTTGAGCTTCCTCTTCCTGTGATCTTGGTGCTGGTAGGGCGGAGAGACGGAGGAGGTGTTTGAGTTCCTTGGGCGTCACTTGACTAGCGCCCGCTGCTCTAGATGCCGGTGGGAGGAGTGACCGCACCGACCAGGAGGGTTTCGAAAGAATACTCGGGATATCTGTAATTTGTCTAGAAGAGCTTGAGTAATATCGACCAGCCCCTCCGCTCCTCAACCGTAGCTGGAGCTGGAAGAAGTGCCCAAGTCGTCGGCATAGCGCCATTTCTATAGTTCTCGTTTTAGTGGTTCACTGTAGAACTTAGGAGCTCGCCGGGGAACATACATTGTAGCGCACGATTACGCCTGCTTCTAGGATAAGTGGCTGGTTATTGGGTGACGGCGTGAGGTGTCGTCATAAGAACCAAGCTGTACGCTTACGTAACCCGTAGCAGTAACTAATGACCCGGAGTTTGGGCCAAGGCTATTCAAACGTTTGGCAGCAGTCGGTAAAGAAAAGGTAATATAAAATAACCTCATAAATGTGGAGAATTCTCTTCAACTAGATGGCGGAATTAGTTGAAGAAGTTATTCTCACCCAGCTCGCGCGAGCACAGGGCGGCAGGGCTCGCCCGCCAAATTGGGGTGAGGTCGGGGCGCATTTTTATAACCTTGGCATTTAGTCTGCCCTACGTCAACCCAATACTTGCCGCAGCCCTCAAGGCCATTCAACCCATTCCCACAAATTTTGAAGCCGTACATCATGTCTGAGGATCCACGCACACTGCTGAGCAAGGTAAGCCAGACAACGCGGTATCGGTACTACAACTGTGGAGGTTGTAACATAATCTCTAACGTG
Source organism: Geoglossum cookeanum (assembly GCA_021527025.2). NCBI lineage: Eukaryota > Fungi > Ascomycota > Geoglossomycetes > Geoglossales > Geoglossaceae > Geoglossum > Geoglossum cookeanum. The sequence continues at coordinate 19,839 of JAJDFF020000179.1, read as the reverse complement.
CGTATTTTAGGCCGAGAAGGCAGCAAGTGCCAAAGGCGGATGGAGTTTCTTCAGTCCAGGGGAGGAGAAATGGGAGAATGCGGTGGAGTTGTTTAAGCAGGCCGCCGCTGGTTTCCGAAAGGCTGATCAATGTATCTCTTTGCTCACTTACCCGGGTACATTAACACATTCCACTAACACATTCAACCTACTACAGACAAAGAGGCCGGTCGGGCTTTTGAACGCGCCGCGTCCGTTCAAAGAACTAGCCTAAAGGAGCCGGATGATGCGGCAAATACACTTATGGATGCTTTCAAATGCTATCGGATGTCGGACCCCCTAGATGCCGCTCGGGTCCTTGAGGACGCGATAAACCATTATGAGACCAAATCGAATTTCAGGAGAGCCGCAACGCTCCTCGAAAACCTTGGGGAGTTGTACGAGAAGGAGCTTAGCGACAATAGGGGAGCAATCGAGGCATATGAGAAGGGTGCCAGATACTTTAGGGACGATCTTGCTGAAGCGTGAGCCGAACCCACGCACCCTAGCCATATAAAGCACTTAGAATGCTAATCCTTGTGGCAGACTAGCCAATAAGCTATGCTTGAGGGCTGCTGATATCTCGGCGTTGGAAGGGGAGTTCGTCACAGCCGTCCAGATGTACCTTGTGGTTGCAAAGTCTTCGCTTAAAAACAACCTCATGATGTGGTCCGTCAAGGAGTACTTTCTGAAATCTGGAATTTGTCTTCTCGCCGCATATATTCTAGCCCCAAAAGTGAGACACCCCCAACTAGATTGTTTAAGTTCGGATTAACAGTCATAATTAGGAACGAATAGATCTATTCTACATCCAACGTTCGCTCCAGGAGTACTGTGACCTCGATCACTCGTTCGCCTCTACCAGGGAGCACCAGCTTCTGGCTGACCTTGTAAAAGCTGTAGAAGATAGCGATCAGGAAGAATTCGCCGACAAGCTATATAAGTACGACCTCCTGAGTAAATTGGATAAGTGGAAGACAACGATTCTGCTAAGAGTCAAGAACGGCATTGAGGAGAAAGGGGAAGACTTTTCTTAATTTGGACTTTTGTTGCTTGGGTTGGGCAAGGCGTGATTGTTGTTGCTCGGGTTCGTTCTTGTGGGTCTTGTAGTCAGCGGTTAGGTGCCCCGATAGTGCCCTTATGATGATTGTCTGCTGCCCCTGTAGAAGGTGGCCCTTGTAGAAGGTGCTGGTATGTTGTGCCTGGTGTATTGTAGGTACCCACCATTGTAGAGCTACGGTCGTCCATCTTTGCCTTCGAATCCTATCGTCGAGGTTTAGCTGTGGCACGTCAGGAACACCCCGGCCTAGCCACCCGATTATCCGATATCGCCAAATATTGCGCAAATCACAGGTTCACCTGCACATACTTGGTGCAACCCATGACAACAAAACCCCTCATGAGACGTATCGCAGCTTCAAACCCACTTTCGTATTTTCACTCTCGATTGAAGGCCGGGGCTTTCGCTCCATTAAATCGACCGATGGCCCTGACGACTGCACTGGGTCGACCCGTGAAACCTGCTAAGAGAGTCTCAGGACAGAGACAGGATGTCTGGTACGTACTATGCCAAGCCTGGACCAGATATTCGACGCTAACGATCAGTTTTTAGGTCAATTGTGAACGAGGCAGCCGTTGCATCACCGGTGCAGCCCATTATTAATATGGGTCAAGGCTTCTTGTAGGCTGCTTTTGCTACAGAGGTCCCTAGTAGCACATATGGCTAAATTATGTCCAGCGGCTATAACCCTCCTTGCTTCGTCATAGATGCTGCAAAGGAGGCTTTAGACAAGGTCGACTGCAATCAATATTCGCCAACCAAGGTACCGTAATTCCCACAGCTGACCTTGATATTTGAACTGAACTTCGTTTAGGGGCGCCCAAGGTTGAAGAAAGCTCTTGCTGATGCATATTCCCCATTTTTTGAGAGAAGCCTCAACCCCGAGACAGAGATAACGATAACTACTGGTGCTAATGAAGGTTTGACTACTGTTCCATGCTACTTCACAGGCGTCCGCTAAGATTTTATGCTCCAGGAATGCTTTGTGCTTTTATGGCGTTTGTTGAAGAGGGCGATGAAGTTATTGTCTTCGAGCCTTTTTTCGACCAGTATGCAGATGAATTACATATTAGGATCTGATATACTCATACATTCTACAGGTACCTCAGCAATATCGAAATGCCGGGCGGCAAGGTCGTGTATGTTCCACTACATCCGCCTCTAAACGGAGCCATTGAAACGTCGTCCGCTTCCGAATGGAAAGTCGATATGAAAGAGCTGGAGAGGGCAATCACACCACGAACGAGGATGATCGTACGTATTACGCGGCGTAGTAGAAAGTGATGAGGTAGTCCTAACGTAACCGGAGTAGGTTCTTAACACACCGTACGCTTCATCTGGACGTCCTTATGTCTAGCAGAATACTAATTGGTTAGACATAACCCTATCGGCAAAGTCTTTTCTCGAGACGAACTGCTTGCCATTGGTGATCTCTGTGTTAAACATAATATCATTATTCTCTCTGACGAAGTTAGCCTGTACTTCTGATATCTACCGTCCCCCCTTACTAATTGTAGTAGGTGTACGACCGTCTTTACTACGTACCATTTACACGCATTGCTACACTCTCCCCAGAGATCGCCCGCCTGACTCTAACTGTCGGTTCTGCCGGCAAAAACTTTTATGCTACAGGCTGGCGGGTCGGCTGGTTGATTGGACCCGAACACCTGATCAGCTATGTATCTACTGCGCATACCCGTATCTGCTATAGTAGCGTTAGCCCGCTCCAGGAAGCCGCGGCCGTTGGGTTCGAGAAGGCGGATGAGATGGGGTTTTGGGACGAGTCGAAGAAGGAAATGCTGTCAAAGATGAAGAGGTTCAACGAAGTGTGGGATGAACTGGGCCTGCCGGTAATTCACACATCCTCTCTGTTCAACTATAGTTAGGTCAGATACTAAGCCATCACCAGTACTCAGAGCCAGAGGGAGGGTATTTCGTCCTAGTAAACTTAAAGAAAGTGTGCATGCCGGCTAACTACGAATTCCCTCCCCATGTCGCCGATCGTCCGCGTGATTTCAAGCTTTCATGGTTTCTAATCAAGGAAGTAGGGGTTGCTGCCATTCCCCCAACTGGTAAGTTTTCCCAACAAGTTCATTCAAGTAGATAGCATTGACTCAGGTACCTCATACTATTTAGAGTTCTACACTCCTGAAAATGCACACATTGCGGAGAACTATCTCCGGTTCGCTGTGTGTAAAAACGACGACGTTTTGGAGACGGCAAAGGAGAGACTAAGGGGGTTGCGAAAATTTATCGCGCAGGGCTAGGGATAGCCACTGGTTTGCTGGTTTTTGGCAGCTCTTCTTACACTTTGGGCGCTTCGCATATAGCGGAGTGCAGCTCTATCAACGACGGTATAGAGAGCTAGATATAGAACCTGTTCAAATCTACCTAGAATAGTACTCGAACCCCACGGATTCAATCAATCTAGCTCTAGAAGTATCTTAACCCACTTCTATAGAAATACAATGGAACATACAAATATCCATCTCTAGGGGATCAAAACCCTTGACATGAAGTAGACAGGCGTGGGACGCATCGAAGTTATATGGCCACCCAACCTAACATAGGGTTCCTAGGAAGAGATCTATTACTGAAGAAACACCGCAATCCTAAACGGGACTATTGGGCTGTTATGGTCCGAATGTTGAGTGTGATTTCCAGATACTCGTGGGAGGGGCACGTATGCGGAGGGACAACGTCACTGTCGAAAGGGGAATGCGGGCAGCGGGAGTGACCTCTGGAAGCTGTGATGGGAGGGAGGGTTCGACGTCCCGTTAGCTTTAGGGAACGATTCTTAGAGTTACTAGAAATTCCGGGTGCACAATAGGTACTTAGTTGTGAATAAAACGCAAGAAGTATATTACAGTCTAGCATGAGGCGGATATGTCTTATCCTTTCCCGGCAGAGTTCGGTTGGTTTGGGTTGTGCGCGTCTTCGCGTATATCATATCACTCCCACGACGTAAGTATATGCTTTTTTTCCCCAATCACACAGCTTAGAACCACTTATCGGCTTCTCTCAGTACGGAGTATCGCGTCCGAGGTCGAGAGTAACCCATAGGCCCACTTCAAAATTCCCAATAGACAGAGGTTTAGAGCAGATATGTCTCCGGGTCTGAAGGACACACCCATGGCCAAGAAAGAGGTATTGATCTTAGATATACCTGTGCCTCGCTGAGAGCTCATGATACCCTTATTAGGCATTCGACGTTAATGCAGCGGCCGCTTCCAGGTAGGCACACATTTCCCTAGGTCATAGCAATCTGTTGCATGTGGGGATGGGCTTTACTAACTACTATGGACTAGAAACTATGTCGTCCAGCCTAGGATCCGATACAACACCATTAGCGCTATCAACGGGCCTCTTGTTATCCTTGACAATGTTGGTGGGCCCCTCCCGCTCCCATGGCGCGCAAGCTCACCCGGGACCAGGTTAAATTACCAAGATATAACGAGATCGTGTCATTGACGCTACCTGACGGTTCTGAACGATCTGGACAAGTGCTTGAAGCTAGGGGTGAGGCGTCTCTCCAAAAGGCGAAGACTGGGACTCTGTGACTGATTTTGAGGCATCCATAGGGGGTCGAGCAATAGTGCAGGTAATCTACGGGCGAGCTAAACTTTCGGATAATGTCTCTGATCAGCCTAGGTCTTTGAAGGCACGCCGGGAATTGACGTCAAGAGGGTAAACTCTAGTATTGCCTTCCGATTGGATCGCACTAATAGAATTGTAGACCAAGGTTGAATTCATTGGACATAGCATGAAGCTTGGTGTCTCTGAGGATATGCTGGGTCGTGTTTTCGATGGATCTGGACGCCCCATCGACAAGGGTCCCAAAGTTCTTGCAGAAGATTTCCTCGACATCAATGGCAGCCCTATCAACCCCTACTCCCGAGTGAGAATTCCTAATAAAGCTAAAGACACTAGGGACGCTCCTAATTTTTTCCCTAGGTCTACCCCGAAGAAATGATCTCGACCGGTATATCTGCAATCGACACTATGAATTCGATCGCCCGTGGCCAGAAGATCCCAATTTTCTCTGCTGCAGGTCTACCACACAACGAGATTGCTGCACAAATTTGCCGCCAAGCGGGGCTAGTCAAACCGACGAAGGGCATTCATGATGACCATGACGATAATTTCTCTATCGTGTTTGGCGCTATGGGAGTTAACCTAGAAACAAGTCGATTCTTTACCAGGGATTTTGAGGAGAATGGCAGCCTGGAGAGAGTCACGCTGTTTTTGAACTTGGCTAGCGATCCTACGTAAGATATACTCACTCGCAAGGGCACACACTTGAAACTGAAGCTGCAGCAGAATCGAACGTATCATCACTCCACGCTTGGCTCTCACCACTGCCGAGTACTATGCGTACCAGCTAGAGAAACATGTCCTGGTTATTCTAACCGATTTGTCATCCTACTGTGATGCCCTCCGGGAGGTCTCTGCGGCTCGTGAAGAAGTTCCTGGTCGCCGTGGTTATCCTGGTTACATGTATACCGACTTGTCTACCATTTACGAGCGTGCTGGTCGTGTCCAGGGTCGTGGAGGGTCTATTACGCAAATACCTATCTTGAGTATGCCTAACGACGGTTAGTGTCTCTCCTATATCCCCTGAGAGTCGTGTGATGTGCTGACTACCGAAACTAGATATTACACACCCTATTCCCGATCTCACTGGATATATTACGGAGGGTCAGATTTTTGTGGACCGTCAACTGCACAACCGTGGCATTTACCCGCCTATTAACGTCTTACCCTCGCTATCACGTCTCATGAAGTCTGCCATCGGCGAAGTAGGTAGCACCTGGAACCACGGACGTGGATTTTGCTAAGTGGAGATAGGGCATGACAAGACGAGATCATGGCGATGTGTCCAACCAGCTGTACGCAAAGTATGCCATTGGACGTGACGCTGGTGAGCTCCTTGGTCCCACCTGATCATCACTGTATGCTCACGGCATTTCAGCATCGATGAAAGCGGTCGTTGGGGAAGAAGCCCTGTCGTCCGAAGATAAACTTTCGCTAGAATTTCTAGAGAAATTCGAGCGAACGTTCATATCACAATCTCCGTATGAATCTCGTAGCATCTATGACTCTCTCGATCTCGCGTGGAGCCTCTTACGGATTTACCCTAAGGAACTACTCAATCGTAAGACAACTTCATCACTTTCTCAGCCAGATCTACCATACTGTTGCTGACAATTCTATGTTATACGCAGGCATCCCAGCTAAAATTATCAACGAGTTCTATCAACGATCCGCCCAAAGGCCGAGGGGTGGCAAGGACACAAGTGACAATTCCCAGCCACAAGAAGGAAACTTGATAGATGCATAACTGGGTAATTGACCGTAGTTTTCTGGTAATGAACTATGTGTGGAACTATGTGTGGATGTTTTGTTATGCCTCATGGTTGCAACCAAATCTCTTGGGGTAAATTGTAAGTAGTAGCACTAGTAACAACAGTTGAAACAAAAAAGAAAAGGCTCCGCCAAGACATTAGTAGACTATATTGAACAAAATACTCGCGCGATAGTCCGTGCCGCCGAATACTAAATCCTTACCCGAGTCTGGGTTGACCTATTTCACGAAGAGAAACATTGTGCACTTCCTTAATACGTAGTCTCGTAGTTTCCCACCGGTCGTCCTAGGGTAGGAGCTTATGCGTCGTGGACGACCCCGCGTCAGTGCAGACCCGGGAGTTCTCGGCTCTAGAGTGCAAATACGATTTCTCTACTGTGTAGATGAGGGTTGACTCAACAAAGATCTACTGTCTTTTCTCAATTATTCCGCCACGACTAACCAATAACTCCGGGCACTTCATTTCCGGTCATGGAGGACATCACGAAGGCTTTTGCGCGGTGCAAGAGAGAAAATCGAGTATATTCTACTCCACCCAACTCAACCCAATAAGCTCTCCTGACAGCAGTCGATAGCCTGCGTTGGTCACTTATGTTACTGCTGGGTATCCAACGGCTGTGGAGACGGCGGATATCCTGCTCAGCATGCAGGCTGGAGGCGCTGGTGCGGGTCCACATCCACCTCCTAGAGTGGTGGTTAATTAATTATCGCAACATACAGACCTCATTGAGCTTGGTCTTCCGTTCACGGATCCTATCGCTGACGGGCCAACAATTCAAAAAGCAAACACTGTCAGTGTCCGCTCTATTGCTGCAGATAGCCATACAACTCTGGCTCACTCTTCATACGGCAGGTCGCTTTGAAAAATGGGGTGACTGTAACATCGACGCTTCAAGTGGTACGGGAGGCGAGGAAGAGAGGACTCCATATCCCATTACTCTTCATGGGATACTACAACCCTCTCCTAATTTATGGGGAGGAGAATATCGTCAGGGAAGCGCGAGAGGTGGGAGTCAACGGCTTCATTGTTGTGGATCTGCCTCCTGAAGAGGCGATCAGGTTTCGAAAATTTTGCACACGAGAAGGGCGAGTAATTCACCGAATCACGTCTTGCTAGACGCGCTAACTAGGTGTTTATTTTACTTCCTAGCTTATCTTATGTCCCGCTTATAGCACCTGCTACCTCACCTACCCGGCTGAAGCTACTCTGCAGCATCGCCGATACATTTATTTACGTTGTCTCTCGCATGGGCGTTACTGGTGCCACAGGAGTACTCAACGCTGCTCTTCCAGAACTCCTCGAGCGTGTACATAAAGAGTCAGGTGACATTCCCACCGCTGTTGGATTTGGCATCAGCACACGGGAACACTTTCTCAGTGTTGGAAAGATTGCAGAAGGCGTTGTGGTTGGAAGCCAGATTGTCAACGTGCTAGCCGAATCGCCCAAAGGGCAAGGGGCAAAAGCGATAGAGGGCTACTGTTCCCAACTTACAGGGAGGGGGGAGATTCGGAGTGATATCACTAGGGAGATCGGAACTGTTGAGGTAATCAACGATGCGAAAGATCCAGCTAACGGTGTTACGGTTTGTGGGGTCGAACGAGAAGGCATAGAGCCAAATCTAGAGGATCAACTTAACGCTTTAAATGGGGAAAGAGGTTCTAATGTGAGTGGGAAGCGGCGCAATTGAATTAGCTTGTATTGATTTGAGCAGACAATTCCGTCACGGTTCGGCGAGTTCGGCGGCCAGTATGTCCCAGAATCTCTCATGGACTGCTTAGCGGAATTGGAGAGGGGGTTTAACGACGCGGCGGGCGATCCTAAGTTCTGGGAAGAGTATCGGTCGTATTACCCCTATATGGGCCGTCCTGGACAGCTTCATATTGCCGAACGATTAACCGAGTATGCAGGAGGCGCCAACATTTGGCTCAAGAGAGAAGACCTAAATCATACTGGAAGTCATAAAATTAATAACGCTCTAGGGCAAATTTTATTGGCCAAAAGGCTGGGGAAGACACAAATTATTGCCGAAACAGGAGCGGGTCAGCATGGAGTTGCGACCGCTACGGTGTGTGCCAAGTTTGGGATGAAGTGTGTAATCTATATGGGAGCTGTACGTTGTGGATCTCTGTCAACAATACAGGACTGCGGTTAAGTGACTAACTCCCAAACAGGAGGACGTTCGAAGACAGGCTCTCAATGTCTTCCGCATCAAGCTCCTCGGTGCCACGGTCGTTGCGGTGGAGGCCGGTTCCAGGACCTTGAGAGACGCCGTCAATGAGGTGAGCTCTTTTGCTGATCTTCTAGTGGGCGCTCTACGGAAATAAACTGACCACTCTAGGCTCTGCGTGCCTGGGTTGTTCACCTCGACACGACTCACTATATTATTGGCTCAGCTATTGGTCCTCATCCCTTTCCAACTATTGTTCGAACTTTCCAGTCCGTTATCGGCAACGAGACTAAGGATCAGATGCAGAAACTAAGAGGGAAACTACCGGACGCTGTTGTGGCATGCGTCGGCGGGGGGAGCAATGCTGCCGGCATGTTCTACCCGTTCTCAAAGGACTTGGGCGTTACCTTATTAGGAGTGGAAGCTGGCGGCGATGGTAGGCCCGCAAAGTTCTCAACATAGAGTGCATGGAATCACAACTGAGTTCGCCATATAGGCCTTAATACACACCGCCATTCGGCTACTCTAACGAGTGGTTCCAAAGGAGTTCTCCACGGCGTCCGTACCTATATACTTCAGGACCAGCATGGCCAGATCTCCGACACACACTCTGTAGGTTACCCGTCCCATCAGCTCGAAGAGGGCCCGTTTTAATTCGTTCAACCGTAATTAGGTTTCGGCAGGATTAGACTACCCCGGCGTCGGACCCGAGTTATCCGCCTGGAAAGACATCGGACGCGCAAAATTTATTGCTGCGACAGACGCAGAGGCATTCCAAGGCTTTAAGCTGCTATCAGAGCACGAAGGCATCATCCCTGCATTAGAGACATCACATGCAATCTATGGCGCTGTAGAGCTAGCGAAGACGATGGAGAAGGGGCAGGATATTGTGATTTGTGTTAGTGGAAGGGGTGATAAAGATGTGCAGAGTGTGGCAGATGGGTTGCCTGAAATTGGACCGAAGATTGGCTGGGATTTAAGATGTGGGTCTATATCTCCTGATACTGTAAGGCTTGCTGACAATTGTAGTTTAAATGCGTATGTCCCCTGAGAAACCTCTAATACCCGCCACTGCCGGCACCCTGGATGCCCTGTCTTGTATTTTCTGGGTTCACTGAGGGTAGCGATAGAAATACAGAGTCAGAAATAGATAGAAATAAGACTGTACCATCTAGGCTTTTCCCCCGGATTTTGACGTTGACTTGTGTTGTGATGCTGGTTACTAGGTGGGCCAACCTGGGAATACACAATGCCACCTGACGCATATGCTTATCTACAATCCCTCCTGGTCCCTAATAGCCCCTTCTAATGTACACATCCGCCAGGCCCCTCCCGCTCCCTTTAGCTTTTAAAAATCCGTCACCCTCCCATTATAGCTCCAGTCTCCCCCATGTCCCCACTTCAACGGCTCGTTCTTTGGCCCACCTACTTCTCCAGTCTTTGGATTCACCTCTCCCTCGAATTCTGGCTTCGCTCCCCTTTGGACGTCCGGGTGTAACTCCCCGCCTTTTCCGCTGGTCTCAAGTACAGGTTCCGTGGTCCCTGCTGTTGCGGGTGTGCTGAAGGCACCGGTAGAGGCTTGTTGGAGGCGTTCAAAGATCGCTTGTTCGTCTGGGGGGAGGCGCGGTGGGGCAGGTGAGGGGGAGAAGGGGGATTTTGTTGAGAGGGGCCGTTGTAGCGTTGCGGTGAAGTTGGTACGAACGAGTCGGTGGATTGTTCCGGTGGTAGGTGGACGGAAGAGAGAGGAGGCCATTGGTTGTCCTGGAGATCGTCTCTGCAGAGGTCTTATGTTGGTACCGTACGAACCGCGATGATTCTCTGGGTGCGATATCTGCCAATCGAAGCCTCCGGATATCGGCGATTCGGATTAACTATCCGCCGGTGCTAGATCAGCTCGAGAAAACCGTCAAGAGAGACATCATGGGGCAGAGTGTCCCCTAGCAGGATGCGGTCGAGAGTCAAGAGGGCGATTGGGGGTATGCAGCGACCCCCGGAAGCATACAAGGTTGCAGTTGGGGTTACGATTGGGAAACAATGCACAAAAATTCAAGTTCATCACGCGTGCTGGAAAATCTCTTCGCCGATCATTATCAATATAATCGTCCCGCCACAACCCCGAACCCCCAACTCACAACTGTTCACTTGCAACCACAAAATACCCAATGGCTTTGCGAATACCTTCCAGACGTGTAGGCACGGCATTGAGTGTCCGAAACTTTGCGGTTATCCAGTCAGCCTTCTATAAGCGGGGCGTGTCGACCGCAACTTCGAACTTACCTCAGGATGTAGTGGAAGAGATACAGGTTCGTACCCCACTTTGGCCGACTACTATTGCTTGCATTCAGCCTGACACCATACAGAAAGAAACGGTCTTACCAAATGCCGACCCGTCTTCAGATTCTCCAACCGCAGCACTGGTGAGCGACCAGTCCTCCTTCATGGTTGCGACATACGTCCGTCCGCCACCAATGTTCGTAAAGGGGGATGGTTGCTGGCTGTGGGATGCTGAGAATAGGAGGTACCTTGATTTTACGGCCGGCATCGCGGTTAATGCGCTGGGACATTGTGACCATGAGATGAGCAGAATCATCTCGCAGCAGGTATACCAATGTACCTTCCATACCGAATAATTTAATAAGCTCACATGTACAAGGCCCAAACTCTCATCCACTCATCTAACCTCTACCACAATCCCTGGACCGGCACCCTCTCCAAACTGATCGTCCAAAAAACTCTCGAACAAGGCGGCATGCACACCGCCTCTAAGGTATTTGTCTGCAACTCTGGCTCTGAAGCCAACGAAGCCGCTCTGAAATTCGCCCGCAAAGTCGGCAAAATCGTCGACCCCACGGGTCAGAAATATGAAATCGTCTCCTTTACGAACAGCTTCCATGGGCGGAGTATGGGCAGCCTGAGCGCGACACCAAACCCCAAGTACCAAAAACCGTTCAGTCCTATGGTTCCGGGGTTTAGACACGGAACCTTCAACTACATCCCAAGTATTACCTCCCTCATAACGCCCAACACCTGCGGCGTGATAGTGGAACCCATCCAAGGTGAAGGTGGCGTCAATCTCGCGGATCCCGCCTTTCTCGCCGCCGTCCGCGCCCGATGCAACGAAGTAAACGCAGTTTTAATCTACGATGAAATTCAGTGCGGGCTCTCCCGCACCGGCACCCTCTGGGCCCACCAATCCCTCCCCCGCACTTCCCACCCAGACATCCTCACGACTGCCAAAGCCCTTGGCAACGGCTTTCCCATCGGTGCCACTATAGTCTCTGAATCTGTCGCCTCCAAAATAGTGGCCGGCGACCACGGTACTACATTCGGCGGGAACCCCCTCGCATGCCGACTGGCACACTACATCTTCAGCCGCCTCGCTGACCCAGAACTGCAGCGCTCTGTCATAGCTAAGGGCGAGATTTTCCGCAAGCATTTCGCAGATCTCCAGCATAGCTACCCAGATGTCGTCACGGAAGTGCGTGGCCGAGGCCTCATTCTAGGCCTACAGCTAAGTCGTGATCCATCACTTCTTGTGCAGGCAGCAAGGGAGAGGGGGCTATTGGTTATCACATGCGGTACAAATACGCTGAGATTCGTACCGCCGCTTGTGATTAGTGAGGAGGAGATTGAGGAAGGTATGAACATATTGAAGGAGGCCATGAGTGCGGTGTTTGGACAGCAGCAACGATAAAACAAGAATAATGGAACGGACTATTTTTGGTTTTGCTCTTTTCCCTTTACTAGCAAATGAAGGGATTTCCTTCCATCTTGCACAAAAGCATTTTAGCCCACCTTTTTCTTTTAATAACCGGAAAACTCTAGAGTAGAGGCTTCACACCAAAAAAAAAAATTACAAAATACACATGCATAACCAAACCGTCCAACTTATAAAAAACCAAACCCCAAACCCCAACCCACCTAACCTCAGCCGGAAAATCGCTTCCTTCCCCCACCTAACCCCCCCCCCCCCCCCCGCCCAAACCGCTATGACAACCAACACACCGTCGACACATTCACCCAAGACCTCAATCCACTCGTTTTTTACGTCGTGGCCC
>JAJDFF020000178.1:0-67311 GCA_021527025.2 Geoglossum cookeanum | reverse complement strand
GATTCTATCTATCTACTGACTATTCTACACTAGTGGGTGGCTTGCAGCCAATAGGAGACTGCTCTACTCCTCCAACAGTAGGGGATGCCGCCTAGGTTCGGCGACCGAGAAACGACGCTGACAGTGCTAGCATGATTGTGCCTCCGCCATGAGCAAAAGCGATGGGAAGGTGCCTTTACACTAGGCGAAAGGGGATACGGTGATGGTGGCGGCGGTCTTCTATTGAAGGAGCTGGAGCTAGGCTCATTCTATTTAGGACCAAGCCTGCACCGAAGGCCCGGGGGCGGAGAGTAGAGGGGTTGATGAGCTAAGTTGCTCCAGCGGTCTGCAGAAAGTAACGACATTGAGGCCAACCCCTCTTTGGTAAGATAGATGAGATTTGTTGATGCTAATGCTTGTCTGATATAGAGTGGTAGACGCTGGTGGTGAAATAGAACCGAAGGTCGATAATGAGTTATTGAGGATCAGAGACATCGATATTAGATTGTCCTCCCCGAAACATGATGTAGGGGTAAGAGAACGACGGAGCCAATCTCGTTGGAGGAAACTAGCTAATGTTCGCGTGTCTGACTGCTCATAGGAAACTGGTGAGACAGATATACCGAACGTCGCCATGGAGGATAGGGGGCAACGGGAGAAAAGGTGGGCCTGTGGAGGGGAGAGAAGATTAAGGAGCTCTAGGGGAGCCGTGGGGTGTATAGGTGGGAGAGTAGGGAGCCAACGTGGGGGGGAATTTCTATCGTATCTTCATGACTGACCGTTCGTAGGCAACCGGTTGATGGTTCTCTAGGGGGCGTTGCTGCTCGTGGGGGTTTAGGGCGGTAGTGAGAGGGAGTAGCTTGCTCGATGGGGTGGTTTGAAGTTATCCTTTGGAAGTGATGGCATTGAAGGGGTTTCGGGGGTCGATAGTGAACAAGCCATTTTCGATCTGTGACGCCGTTAGTCAACACTCCAATGTCGAGTTTGCTGCATTCAAACCCACCAACCTTGCGAAGCCGCAGAGCTGCTTAGTAGATATATGGGAGAAAGGTGGGTGTTGATCCGTGCAGCGCCCTCTGCCGACCGCCGGTGATGTCGCTCCATTTCTCCGCCGGACATCCACCTTGGATAGCTCTTGTGCTAGGTGATATGCCAAACCAAACCCCCTACCTCGCAGTCGAGCGGCGCGATGTCGTTCGGTAGTGGCTAATGGAGGATTTGTGCGACGTGAATATCGCTTACCTAACTCCTCATCTGGTTATGAGGTGGCCTCTAGTTGCTTCTGTGATGTTTTAATCTACAAGACGCCTTTCGCCTGGGAAACTACTGGGCCTTCAATCGCTTCCATCATGGCTGCTTCCAGGCCATCACCAACAGGGAGGACACTACTTCTGACGCTTCTCACTCTCTTTACGTACCTTGTTGTTCTAGGAGGTAGGTACCCCAAGCCCGCGGACTGTAGAGGGGCTCGAGTTCTGACGAGCGACCCAAGCGACGGTGAAGCGCGAGACCTTCAAAACCTGTACGCAGTCGGGCTTTTGCAAACGGAATAGAGAATACGCCGACTCGGCATCCGCGAAGGGCTCGTCGTGGATCTCTCCCTACCAGCTTGAACCCGACACCGTTCGATTTGAGAATGGCCAGTTACAAGGCGTGGTGGTCAAAACAACGGATAGTGGTGAAGGGGTCAGGCTACCACTAGTCATATCGTTTCTAGAATCAGGTGTGGCGCGAGTCACACTGGACGAAGAGAGGCGGATGAACGGGGACATTGAACTTCGCCATGGAAGCAGTGCCAGGAAGGAGCGTTACAACGAAGCTAGCAGGTGGGCTCTTGTTGGTGGATTGGAGCTTAGCACATCCGCGGTATTGAATACGGAGTTCGAAGAGGGCTTCACCAAGGTGGTCTATGGCCCAAGGAAGAATTTCCAAGCGATCATCCGTCATGCGCCACTTGAGGTCCAATTCCAGAGGGACAGGAAGACCCATATTCGATTCAACAGTAGAGGTTTATTAAACGTGGAGCATTGGAGGGCAAAAGATGGGTTACCTGAGACCAAGGGTAGGAATCGGGCTAATGCCCAGGGAGAGGATGAAAACATGTGGTGGGAGGAATCTTTTGGTGGCAACACAGACTCGAAGCCTAAGGGACCAGAGAGCGTTGGACTGGATATTACATTCCCTGGGTATCACCATGTTTTTGGAATCCCAGAGCACGCTGATTCTCTATCTCTGAAGGAGACACGGTATTTGCTCTCAAATTGCTTGTTCGGGCTACGCTAATATTTTAGGGGCGGCGACGGAAACCACAACGAACCCTATCGGATGTACAACACCGATACATTCGAGTACCTATTAGACAGCCCTATGGCCCTTTACGGTTCCATTCCCTTTATGCAGGCTCACCGAAAAGATTCGACCGTTGGAGTTTTCTGGCTCAATGCCGCTGAGACCTGGGTTGATATTGTGAAATCCAAGACCTCGTTGAACCCTCTTGCACTGGGCGTTGACAGGGAAACAAGCACCCGGACCCATTGGTTCTCCGAGAGCGGGCAGCTAGACGTTTTCGTTTTCCTCGGGCCTAAACCGCAGGACGTTTCTAAGTCATATGGCGAACTTACGGGCTTTACTCAGCTACCTCAGTATTTTTCTATTGGATACCACCAATGCCGGTGGAACTATATGAGTGACGGAGATGTATACAGCGTCGATCAGAAGTTCGATAAGCACCAGATCCCATATGATGTTATCTGGCTCGATATCGAATATACAGATCAGAAGAAGTATTTCACCTGGAATCCGCTTGCGTTTCCAGACCCACTAGGCATGCAGAAGCGACTCGACAAATTTGGCCGTAAACTCGTCATAATCATCGATCCTCACATCAAAAACACGGACAACTATCCTATTCTCGATGAATTGAAAAGTAATGGCTTCGGGGTAAAGAACAAACATGGATATTTATATGAAGGATCATGCTGGCCTGGCTCGTCTCACTGGGTAGATTGCTTCAACCCGGCGACGCTTAATTGGTGGATCAAATCTTTCAAGTACGAAAATTTCGGAGGTACACAATCAAATGTGTTCATATGGAACGATATGAATGAACCGGCAGTGTTCGACGGGCCTGAGACCACCATGCCAAGGGATAACCTACACTACCACAACTGGGAACACCGTGATATCCATAATATCAATGGATTAACGTTTGTCAATGCTACTTATCACGCGATGCTAGAACGTAAACGGGACGAGATACGCAGACCGTTTGTACTAACCCGATCATTTTACGCTGGCTCTCAGCGGCTTGGAGCGGTTTGGACGGGCGACAATAAGGCTCGCTGGGACCACTTAGCTGCCTCTCTACCTATGATTCTCAACAACGGCATCTCAGGCTTCCCATACGCTGGGGCCGACGTTGGTGGCTACTTCGGAAACCCGAGCATTGAATTACTTACGAGATGGTATCAGACTGGTATCTTCTATCCATTCTTTCGCGGCCATTCGCACATCGATACGCACCGAAGGGAACCATATATGGCTGGAGAACCCCACATGACGATCATCACTCAGGCTATCCGTCTAAGGTACCAGCTCCTCCCCGCCTGGTATACCACCTTCCACCAGGCTTCTATAGATGGATCTCCGATCCTTCGCCCTCAATATTATGTCCATCCGTCAGATGAGCGGGGGTTTTCTATTGATGACCAGCTGTACCTCGGATCGACAGGATTACTTGCGAAGCCGGTAGTGACTGAAGGCGCGAAAAGCGTGGAAGTTTACATTGCCGATGATGAGAAGTACTATGATTATTTCGATTACACC
Source organism: Geoglossum cookeanum (assembly GCA_021527025.2). Taxonomy (NCBI): domain Eukaryota; kingdom Fungi; phylum Ascomycota; class Geoglossomycetes; order Geoglossales; family Geoglossaceae; genus Geoglossum; species Geoglossum cookeanum. The sequence goes on along the minus strand of JAJDFF020000178.1, from coordinate 63,507 downwards.
ATCTACCAGGGGGCGGGGAAGAAACACACCGTGGCGGCGCCTCTTGAGAAGATACCCCTTTTGATGCAAGGCGGCCATATCATCCCCCGAAAAGATCGACCCCGCCGAAGCAGCGGACTTATGAAATGGGATCCATACACACTAGTTGTGATTCTGGATAGTAAAGGCCATGCAGATGGGTCGCTGTATGATGATGACGGGGAAACATTCGACTTCCAAAGTGGGGCGTATATCCACCGACGATTTATCTTCTCCGGCTCTCAGCTTTCATCCGAAGATATCGGGGTCAGGGGTTCCAAGACAGGAGAATACATCGAAAGGATGGGAAGAGTTCGGGTAGAGAGGGTCATCGTAGTCGGTGCCCCAAAGGAGTGGCGAGGGAAAGCTACTGTCCTCGTCATTGATGGTGAAATGGAGGTCGGTGCTGCGGGAGCCGCAGGTGTTACGGCAGCGATGGATTGGTATGCTCAAAAGGACGGCAAGGCAGCGTACGCGGTGGTCAAGAACCCTGGTGTGGGGATTGGGAGGGCGTGGAAGATCGATTTCTCTTGAAATACTTTGTTTAAGTTGCCTTGGTTCCATGGGTATTTGAATAGCTGTTGTGAAAATATTCGGAGATCTAAGGTGCTTTCACTGCAGCCTAGTAGGAGGAATTGCGCTTTGGTAGAGGTCTATAGGGCTATGTTTGGTGCTGCACCAGTAGTTATGAGTCTGATAGAGTATCCCTTTCAACTCATAGCGATCTGCTTTAATTTGCCGGAGTGACGAAGATTATTGAGGGAACCTCAGTGCATGTCTGAGCTTCCTGCGTTGGATAGACGCCACAAATATTTAATGGGAGGTTAGTCTGAGACTATGAGGAGCGAGCGTGGACCGTGCAAGTAAGAGTTTCATGGAAGTCATATTTGGGAATGGAGTCTGGAAAGGGCAGCTTTTATTCTAGAGGATGGCAAAAACCGATATTCGGCTTGTTCTTCTGCTTTGCTTTTTCAGGAGCTGCCTGGGGCACAAGCTCTAGACCTTAGATATAAACCAGTCCACGGACGCCCTCAGGCCTTCCATCAGATCTACCTTCGGCTCCCACCCCAGCCTTTCCTTTGCCAAACGAATATCCGGCTGCCTCCTAAACGGATCATCTTCTTTTTGGGCTGCAAACTTTAGCGGCACCCCCTTAGCCTGCTTGGTCTTGTGAGCTACTATATCGCTAATCATTTTGGCAAGGTCTTTGATGCTAGTCTCATGATCGCTTCCAATGTTAACTGGACTCTCGCAAGAACTATTCATCAATGCGACCAGACCCTGCGTGCAATCTGTCACGAATTGAAAACAACGACTCGCATTCCCGTCGCCCGTTATTTCGATCTCACGCCCAGCCAATGCAGCGGTGATGAAGTTAGGTACGACTCGGCCATCATCAGGTAGCATGCCGGGCCCATAGGCGTTGAAAATTCGAGCGATGCGAATGTCAACGCCGTGCTGGAGGCGGTAGGCATATGCTAGTGCTTCCGCTACGCGTTTACCTTCGTCGTAGCAGGAGCGCGGCCCAAAGGAATTTACGTTGCCCCAGTAAGTCTCGGGTTGTGGACAAACGAGTGGATCGCCATAGACCTCTTTGACAAGAAGGTTGATTAGCCCGGAGCATCTGAACGACAGTCTGAGGCATACCAGATGTGCTTGCGAGCAACACGCGCGCGTTGCATTTCTTGGCAAGTTCCAAAACGTTCTGCGTCCCTTCAAAGCACGTATTAAGGATTCCTAGAGGGTTCTCAGGGAACCTTTTGGGGCTCGCAGGACACGCGAGGTGATAGATTTGATTGACCTTGATGTCAGGGGGAAAAGGCTTTGATACGTCGTGCCTGATATCGAGTCGGGTTAGTCTTTAAGTGTTACTGGTTGGTCGAACGGGTTTCTTACTTGATGAACTGGAAGGACTTGTTGTCCTTGAACTGGGCGATAGAGTCTGTGGATCCAGTCCAGAACGAGTCCATGACCAAGACATCGTAGTTGCGTTCTAGCAAAATGCGTACCAGGTGGGATCCCAGGAAACCAGCACCCTGGATTGATCAGCGGAGGGTAACCCAGCAGCCAGTAGACTTTCCGCCACTCACGCCCGTAACTAAGATATCTGGCATAGTGGCGATATTAAACCAGCTTTCTTCGTGATAGAAACACGCATTGGCACTGTCGCAATATATGTTGACCACAGGACGGCCACAATTGGGTCGCTTTTGTCGCTGGGCCGAACACCGGAGCCGAACTCTTATCGCAGACGACTCGAGTCCCTCTCGAATTGATGCCAGACGGGCAAGGTGGTACAGTGCGCCGGAGAGCGCGAAGAGATCGGCATTAATAACGAATCGCTGAAATTGGCGGGGCTGGATTCTTCGTGCAGCGTTTCACGGCACTGCTAATTTCGGGTGCCGAAGGGAAATAAGCTATCCACTGCAGCATGCAAGAGCACTTGTGCTCAAGGAAGGGCCCCTAGAACACGGGTGTGCCGTAGGTCCTTGAGCAAAGGTGTTGAGCAAGCGCCAATGTAGTGTAACCAGTGGGATGCGGGGCTTACCATACGAATTCCGGTGTGCCGTAGACTGCTTGTACATGAACGTACCCTGTGCGAGAAGCAGGCTGCTGTACGACGAGGTGCGGGCTAACCCTAGAAATGTCTGTGGCCCCGCCGAGGTTTCTGCCGCTCGGAAACCCACCGCAAGGGTGCTCTAGTTTCACCACGGGAACTTATCTAGGGTCCTAGCTGGAAACCTGCTCAAGGCGCTCACATGATGTCTGTTATGTAAGGCGCAGTGTAATTCCGGTACGCGTTTCTGAGGTTAGCGTGTTCATTCTACGCGCCAAGCTTCCGTGACGGCACCCAGGGCTAACCCTAGCCTACCGCTGCATATTCTAATATGTTACGTCACTACGTTTTATGTAGACGGACTTTGCCAATGAAATAACTTTTATTAGACAACTACTTGACAGATTACTAGTGACAAAAGTTGAAACAATACACTTTCAGGGCATGCCCTAGAAGTACAACAAATCTGAATTGCGTGCTGATGACTTTCCAATAGCCTCGACTTTGAATCCAAATACCTCAACGCAATCATCCACAATATTGCGCCCGTCGAAGATGTACTTAGGTTTTTGCATGAGGCTCGCAACCCGATCCCACCGCACCGGGCTTTGATTTACTTTGTTTGATTTGTCGAGTCCATTGAAATGAGAACCCAAGAAACCGTTGACTCGGGCGTCCGAAAAACTATTGACGTGGGTGTCCGAGCAACCATTGACCTTGCTATTCGGGTGACTGCTGACCTTATCTTCCAAGCAGCCGTTGGAATTACCGTTCGAATGGCGATAGGCCTGGCCCTCTCGATCCCTATGCTTCATATCTGCGGTTGGGTTGTAGCGGAATTCTTTCCATTCCGTAAGTATTGCCACAGCATGCGCCCCTTCGCATGCCTCATAAGCATTTGAGCATACAGTCACCTTTTGATCTGTGAGTTCCCCGAGCTCGAATTGATTCCCTCGGATGTCCAGCATTATCTGTGCCTGTGGAACCAGCGGATCGAAAATGCGGACGAAATATCCTTTGGATACTAGGGCCCGAACAACGGTGATGGCCGCGGATTCTCTCGTATCGTCTGTATCGGCCTTGAAGGCGAACCCTAAGATGGCGATACGTTTGTCCTGAAAAACGTTCGGAACCCTCCGGGAGATCCGGTGGACAAAGCGGTTCGTCTGGTACTCATTCATTGTAATGACGGACTTCCAGTAAGCGGCGACATCGTTCAGCTGCAGACATCTGGCGAGGTAGACCAGATGTAATAAGTCCTTCTTGAAGCAGCTTCCGCCAAATCCCATTGATGCTTTGATCATATGACGGCCGATTCGATGATCAAGACCACAGGCATGAGATACTTCCACTATGTCTGCGCCCAATTCTTCACAAAGACTGCCCAAAGCGTTGATACTGCTTATCCGCTGAGCGAGCAGTGCGTTAGCTGCCAATTTCGATAACTCGGACGACCAAGTGTTCATAGTCAGGATCCTATCCCGTGGTACCCATTCTGCGTACACATCGGCCAGCTTTGCAGCCGCAGCCTGTCCACTTTCGGTCAAGGATGAGCCAATGAGAACCCGATCTGGGCGTAGTAAATCTTGAACCGCAGTTCCCTCCGCTAGGAACTCCGGATTTGAGAGCACCTCAAAGCTAATTCCTGGCTTAAGGCATGCACTGAGGAACTCGCTGATCGCTTTGGCGGTACCGCATGGCACGGTACTCTTCTCCACAATGATGAAATTTTGTGTAGCGACTTCTGCAATCCTCTGGATAACGGCCTGGAATCTGCTAAGGTCTGGAGCGGCCTCATATTTGTTATTGCCCTTACTTGCAGGGGTATCGACGCAGACAAATATTAGATCTGCCTCCCGGATAGCTTGGTCGATGTCTGTCGAAAAGAATAGATTTTGACGCCGGGAGGGTGGCAAGTCGGGATTTGTATCTAGTTCCGGAGGTTCGAGTGATACTTGCAGAAAGTCCCTCTGGAGGCTAGAGCTGGCAAGCTGAGTCCCGCGAGCTGCTAATACCATGTCCAAAAGACCTGGTTCTGAGAAGGGGAGCCGCGCAGAATTCCATGCTTCGATGCGAGCGGCGTTTTTATCGACAACAGTAACGTCGATCTCCGGCACCTGAGACGCGATCACAGCGGAAGTCGGACCGCCCTGGTTGAGCAATATCAGTATCCGCCTTGGAATGAGCTGCTGGAATTCTGCAAGGAGATGTAGCCAATATGTGAGTGTGGTTACTCACAACGTATCCAGCCCCAATACTGCAAATTTTTTTGATCTGGAGGCCTTCCTTGTGTCCATTGGTCTCGACCCCCGCCATTTTGATATAGCCAAGCGCACAATTCCCCCGGCAAGTTCGAAGGGAAAGAGAATGTAGACGACGGCTAGGCATGGCTTCGTCTATATGCCCCTCAAGAGTTCGTAGAAGTTGGTGTTGTCTAGGACTCGTCCTAGACTGTGCTACGTGATCTTTGTGAAGCATTAACAGCTTGGTTATGCCGAAGAATGATAAGGAATTGACCCAAAAGGGACGAGTCAAGAAGCGGTCAGGCACTCTAACCCCGGGCGACGCAAGCCACCATCGGGATCACTGGGACCCTGCATTGCCCAGGTGTTTGAGTAGCTTGAGGTCTAGACTGAGGTCTAAGGTTAGTCTCAATAACCGATCCAGTAAACTGGGGAAAGCAGCCGTCCATTTCAGCACCGGTTCTCGCTGCAATAAACCCATGATAATACCAGAGTGTGCGGACCCGTTAGCCGCACTCATGCGTGTAACGGTGCACTTGAGGCATTGCCAATACTATGCGCAACCTGCACGTTTCCAGGGTCATACGGTACACTGGCAGCCACAATAAACTGGCGGCATATTGTGATTTCTTCCGAGCAAGCCATTGTATTGGCTAGGGATCACGAGCGCTATGGATTAGATTGGCCGTGTCAATTAGCTAGGGGAGATACCTCTATCATCTTAGGGCGGAGCATGGATCTCAAATCCAGCGGAAATGGGCACGTGTAATACCCGATATGCAGAGGGAGAAGAGGTGATCCAGCTCGAGATTCCCCCTAGCCCACAACTCAAGTTGGGGGATAGTTTTCGAGCTATCTTTTGTGTGGCATATTCGGTGGTTTGTTAAACTACCACTATACAATCAGCTAGCTACCAAGTGTCTGGAAATTACGGGAGCCGATCTCCTGTGCACTTTGGCCGGTCCACTTTTCTACCAGACTTTCGTCCACCCCCCTAACGATGACGTGGATATGTTCCAGCGCCCCCACACTCTGCCATTGTGCTCTTTGCTTGAACCACATGACCTTATTCTCCCCATCAAGACCGATCTCCTGCGTGAATGTCTTCTCCACAAAGGCCTCGATGAGTCTCCATGATTCGGGAGTTGGATTCCCCTCTCCGGGCACCACGTCGATAGGGGTTTTCGACCATACGACCATGTGGATGATGTCCGGCGTCATTCCATATGGCCAATCGTTGCGGAGGATCTTATAGTCGTCTGGATTGGCAAAGGGCGTGTTGCTGGCCGGCAAGATTGGCAGCTGCCATTGCAGCTTCTGTTGGCGGACGTAGTCGGCTACTGTTCCGTATCGGTTCTTGGTTTGGAGGAACCATGCAAGGTAATTGCGCATGTCGGGCGGTGACCGCTTCAGAGTTGACATATCCCCGGCCGCTAGAGTGGACGTCAGTAGGGTACCTCTGAATGAATCTACATAGGTTACGGTCACCGATAACCGTCCTTAATTCCCCCCAAGTATGCGGCCTGAACTCATGATGGGCCTGGCGTAGGACCATCTTGTCTTCTTCGCTCAGCATGAAAGGGGCGTTCTCAATGGGGCCATCTACATTCATGGCTGGTTAGGTAGGTAGTCGGGTAGTTCGGTCGTTACTGGATTCGCCCTTGTGATGCTATGATCTCTATACTTGTGGGAAAAGGAATCGACTAAGCAGATATATATATGCATGAACGTGGCAATAGAGTGCTTTCGTTTAGACGATTATTGCAAGCAATGGCGTGGGCATCCGGTCACCCTTTTTGAGCAGATGTGGGCGAGTTTATCTTTAGTGCTACAGGTGTGAAACCGGTTGGGGTCCACGCATATGTTCACATCCTCGTTGACAAGGGTCCGAGGATTTGTTGGGTCTACCAGTAGACCACAGTGAATTGAGTCCGATCTAGAGGCCAAATCGTATATTTAATAGGCGTGAAGTACTACAGATCCTCTTCTTCTTCCATGTCCATACGTGGAATCTATACGCAGAATTTTCCCTAACCTGTCTTGTCGGACGGCCCTGCTACCAACGAATACACTTATATTTTATTTTCGAGTGGCATGTCTGCCGACATAACTCTTTGGTGCACCTTGCGCCCGGTCAAGGGGAGAGAAGATCGAGTGAGTCTCTAATCAGTTTAGCTGAGCGTTCCTCTCTGCTAAGATCGCACATAGCTCCGCGACGTTTTACTTGACCTAGCCAATAAGGTCAGGGAGGTAGAGACGGAGTGCCTGAATTACCAGGTGGTTGAGGAGGAAAAAGAAGAAGATGGTGCGATGCACGTAACGTTTTACCTGTTCGAAAAGTTGTCCTCTCTCCTGACCCGCATTCATGGCCCTGCTAACAGTTCATAGATGGATGAGCCAGGATGCCCTCAAAAACCATACCAACCGTAGCTGGCTCAATCAGGTTCGGGATACATTCGTTACTGAGGAGTTACTTGTTAGTGAGGAGATTATTCAGCCGGTTAAGATAATCGGTGGCTTTGCGACACGTCACTAGCTTCGGGAGCTTGTCACTGCGGTTGCAGGGAGACGCCAGGTTTTAATCAGCTACGTAGGAGACCGCATTGTAAGGCAGGAATTATTGTTGCAGCGATGGTATATGCATCTGTTTAGCAGTGAAGCCATGACTAGGTCAGAGCTAGGGAGTGGCTCACAGGTCTATCGGGATAAATAAAATTGATCTATTGATTTGGACGCAATTATCTTTGATTCCGGTATATTCTGTTGATAGAGGGGAACGCGGACAGGGGTAACTTCTCAAGCATTGGGAATACGTAGTGTTGGCCCGCACCCCACCATCAATAGAGCGGGGCTAGTGCCGCTTCGGTTGACAGATCTTGCTGTGGCCTACTCTGTACAAAGTACAATCCGGAAAACGGAGTATGGAGTACAGAGGATCGAGTACAGGGGACGGGATAGTTCACCATCAGTTCTGGAGCGCTTGGCGCAGGGAAATCAGCACTGGGGACGCTCCACCGTGCCCACAACATCATCCACTTACAAATCACCGCCATGTAGCTGGGACTCTACATTCTTGTGGCGCGCCCAACATGCTCGCGTTCCACAAAGAGACGCCGCCGATGGAATGAACGCAGAGTGCTGCCAAGCCCGGGACCCCCCCATCGGCCGCAGACTCATCACCGTCGCACACCGGCCGGGAGTAAGCACCGGGCAATCACGGCAACATTGGTATGGTAACAGTTCAAGACACCAATAATCCACCGATGCGAGATAGCGCGGTGGCACGACGCAACATCCAGGCCCAGGTCGCATCTCCAATGATCCACTGGTTCAAGGCTGCACCGCGGGGATCCCCGTCCCCGTTGGGTCTTGTAAGATTATTTGTGACATAACCGTGATGTGGCGCTCGAAAGTCCAAGCTGAGGGGGGAGGGGGGCACTTCTCAGCTGGCCGATCCGAAAAAGTCGAAGAGGTTGTACTCAGTACTGAGCTCGTTGTTGTTAGCACTACGTTGGGTTGGCATTTGAGTGGCAGATCCAGAGAGGCTTGCTTAACCAGTAAATTAAGAACGTCGCACCCCGGACACGGAGACGGTGAGTATCGGTGAACGATACTGCAATATAGGCTTTAGTATTGGGGATGCTGCGGGCGTGTGGGCCGCGGAATGCGGGGGCAATTGAGGCTGACCTGAGCAGCTAGTGAATGGCTTGAGGAAAGACTCAACGTGTACGCACGGTTTTTGGACAGAAACAACACTCCAGACACCCACCAGTCTTTCGCAAAGCAACAGCCTCCACACCCTCCTTTCGGTGTCTAACCCATCACCATGTTTGCACGCGGGGTTCGGTCGTCCAAGGGCTTCGTTATGCTCGTGGTATGTCTGGCTGTCTTCACCGATGTGTTCTTGTATGGCCTTATTGTCCCTGTGCTTCCGTTTGCTCTGTCAGCGCGGCTCGGGCTTCCAGAAAACAAGATTCAGAGATGGAACTCAATCCTACTTGGGACTTACGGCGCTGCTATCTTGGTTGGCTCTTGTGGGTACTTTTCCTCGTCAATATGCGGTCGCTGACAACACTCCCTTTCATGTCACAACGCGTGCTAGTTGTTTGAACTCGGTGTGCTAACCATCTTCTCCCCCAACTGCAGTGCTATTTGGCTGGATTGGAGATCGATTGCGGAGTCGGAAAACGCCCTTCGTTTATGGCTTGCTTGTACTCGGAGGCGCAACTCTCTTGTTTGCTCTCGGAACGTCCCTCGCTGTTCTCCTAGTGGCTAGGGTGTTACAAGGGCTATCAACTGCTATGGTATTTACTGTCGGCTTTGCTCTCCTCTTCGACAAGGTGGGGAAAGACCGGATCGGTGAGGCAATGGGATATACAAGTATGAGCTTAAGCTTGGGTTTGTTTCTCGGCCCCATCGTCGGCGGGGTCATCTATCAGTCTGCTGGTTATTCCGCCGTCTTCATACCTGCCTTTACCCTTATTAGCCTCGAGATATTGCTTCGTTTTCTTGTGGTTGAGGAGGATAGGTGGGCAAAAGGAAGGTGTCTGTTCGAAGGCGAAACATGCAAGCCAACGTATGGAACAATCGGTTCAAGGCCTTCATCCACCTTGTGCAACTCCTCTTCGTCTGAAACGAACGATTCATCTCGTCCGCAGCGAGAATCACAGTCGCCATCGCCCTCGCCAAGTGTTCAAAGCACTCACTCCGCGCTTTTGGTCTTGCTCTCCTCACCACGCCTGCTAGTGGCAATGACAGGCCTCTTCACGCTAAACAGTTTCACTACGGCCTTCGAAGGTGTGCTGCCTATCTATCTGTATGAGCTTTTCGGGTTCAATTCCATGCAGACGGCTCTCATGTTCCTTGCTATCACGCTCCCGATGCTTTTGTCTCCCTTGGTTGGGAAAATCGTGGATCGAGTGGGGGCAAAGCTGCCGGCTGTAGCCGGGTTCGGCATCGCTGTCCCAGGTTTAGTCCTGCTTCGACTGGTTATTCACAACACACGCACGGATGTAGGTCTTTTAGTTATTCTGTTGTTTTTGCTAGGCTGCGCAGTCTCCTTAGCAATGCCGCCGATGATGACGGAAGTTACGTTTTCCATCGAAGAGCAAGAGCAGTGCCATCCGGGAATATTTGGCCCCTATGGGGCATATTCTCAAGCATACGGCTTGACGAATGCTGCGTTCGCTGGTGGCGCACTGATCGGACCCCTCTATGCGGGATTTTTGCGAGAATCACTAGGGTGGCCGGCGATGTCATTATTCATGGGAGCTCTCAGCTGTGTCGTTATGTTGCTGGTCCTGCCAATTAGTGGGGGTAAGCTTCTTCATAGGGAACTCCAGCGCAGTGTGTAAGGTGGAGTGGGGATGGTTTTGTCGAAGGGTGTCTCGCTAGCTTCCCGGAGGACTTTATATAATAACATCCGAGATAGTTGGCAATTACAATAAATAAACCGACCGCAATTACAATGACAATTAAGGGCTTGAGCTGAATGGCCCGGACAAATGTTATGGGGGACGTAAATCGATAGTTTCTTGCTGTTATCTGAGCAGTGGGAGCCAAAACCTTAAAAAGGGTTGCGATTTTATTTCTGCAAAAGTTTGCTACTAAGCGGGACCAAACCGCGTTGAAGCTAAGCCCTTATACAATTCCGCAGGCCAACATTCCAGTAAGTGTCCCCCCAACGATAGGATGAGATACTAAGACCGATGGAAGATCTTCAACTCCAGAATGAAGATATTGTGGCTACTACTTTGTCTTGCTCTTGGACGCTTAACGAGTGATACAATGGCAGACGGAGGAGTTGGGTGCTCGCCAGTGTTGTGTTAATATCAGAACCAGCAAAACGGCCTTTCGAAGAACCAATTTCAGTCGAATGAAGCGGTAGGTAGTGAGGTGCTGTGGTAATTCCTTGTGCCTTCATATGGCGTATGAGGGCCCCGCGCTGGTGGGGATCCCGCACTTTGATGTAATATATATGCGCGTTATGGACGGAGCCTACCGGAATGTGTGGGAGGGTGATGTAGCCTGCGGCAGCCAATGGCTCGAGCCTCTGCTGGTACTCGCTCCAGAGCTGATGTCGTTTTTGGCTTATCTCGTCAGCGACTTCTAGATGGGACCAAAGGATGGCAGCGAGGACTTCGGAGACAACATAATTCGACCCGATGTCTTGCCACGCATACTGATCGACCTGCCCCCGCAGAAACCGAGCGCGATTCGTGCCATTGTCGTGAATAACTTCGGCTCGATCGACAAGAGCGTCACGATTAACCAAGACTGCGCCTCCTTGGCCGCCTGATGTGAAGTTCTTGGTTTCGTGAAAACTCATACAACCAATGTGACCGATAGTCCCTAAGGCCCTGCCCTTATATGTTGAGGTCGGCGCCTGCGCAGCGTCTTCGATGACGAGGAGATTGTTGCGGTTGGCTACGGCCATGATTGCGTCCATGTCACAGGCTATGCCAGCATAATGGACTGGAACTATAGCTCGGGTCTTTGGTGTTACGGCCGCCTCGACCTTTGTAGCGTCCATGTTCATGGTATTGGGCTCGATATCAACAAAGACTGGGGCCGCGCCACGCACGACGAAGGCGTTGACAGTCGAAACATAGGTGTAGCTTGGGACGATAACCTCGTCACCCGCTTGTATGTCGGCCAACATGGCTGCCATCTCCAAGGCAGCAGTACCAGATGTAGTCAAAAAGGCTTTGCCCGAGTCCATGAATTTCTCTAGCCACTGCTCGCATCGGCGGGTGTACGGTCCCAGCCCTGACAGAGTTCCTGCCTGTAAAAGACCCCCGATATATTCAAGCTCGGTACCAAGGAAGGCGGGCCGAGAGAGAGGTATCATTCTGTAGACCATACGATAGTGGGGGCTGCGATTGCGATGATTGTGGAGGCTGGCCAAGCGAAACGGGGTGCGTTCCTGTTGAATAGCAGCAATGGTGACGAGGTTAGAAATGGAGGAAGGGGGAATCGCCCGAATAAACGTTGGGGCTAGGTGCTCTCATCATGCATTCCGCGGGCACGGTCCCCGAGTCTAACCTGGCGCTACCCGTGTACCGGTGATGCTGAGACCTGTGGCCGAATAGAGCCAGCAGTAGCTAGTGAGATAAAGGGCGTAGTGTTACGCGGCCGGGACGGGGCATCTGGTTTCTATTGGGTGTCTGGGAAAGTGGCAGCGATTGCTGTATGTTGTGGACTGTGGTTGTGATACATGCGCACACATAGGCGACACATTGTGCTCATCGGGTTCTCCGCCATACAGCAGTCCGGGTCACCACTCTCACAACGACGGCAGCTGTGCCACCAAAGTCAACTGTATGGCTCCCGACGCGGCTGCAGGTCGCTGCCGTGCCCGGCAGAATCTTGCTGGGACCTCAGGCCGTGTCGTCTGTCCTCTCATCCTCCCTCCCTGTTCCCTCCCGTCCTGTTCCTATCCTGCAAATCTGCTGGGGTTGTTGCTGCGATGTCCACGAAAACCCCCAGTGCATATGCGGGGGCAGCGGTAGTTGATGTCGATGCCAGCGCGCTGTATCCGCCCAGCCTCCAACTTGAACTTGTACAGCTGGTGAGTGTCTGCTGTTGTGCGCGGCGCGTTCCTGGGTAGCGACGTCGCTGACGTTAATCTTGGAAGTTTTTCCGACACGGTACGAGCGCCCTTCGTGTTGGTGTCTCTCTAAGAAGGCGGTTACTGACAGAAAACCAGGGGAAAGAACCCCTACTGCAGCCCGGTTTCGCAATGTGAGTCCACACCTGCCCGTGGATTTCTGGGGATGCTGACTCCCGACTCTTAGGCTGGTCTGCCTGCCTGTACGTGCATTCCCTGTTGAATGAAGGACCTTGTTCAATTGTTCTTCCAGTGTGGCCTTTTTGCGCCTCTGCGAAGCGGTTTGGCGTTACCGGCGATGGGACCGCAATGACCGGGTTCCGGCCACTAGAAGAGCCTGTCAGAAGCCAAGGAGACGATAGCATGTCCAGGCCCAGCACAATATGGTAGGTGTGCGACGGCCTCTATAATCGGGCAGATACTGCCGCGGATACTGCGAGCTTACCCAGTCTCAGCGGATTAGGAGAGTTGACCGACAGAGGCCGCGAGTCTGCCTTCGCGCTGGGCCGTCACCTTCGCCAGCTGTACGTTTATCGACTCCAATTTCTGCCGGAGCGTTTGAGCGATGTCGAGACGCTATATTTGCGGAGCACGCAATACCAACGGACATTCACGTCTCTACAACACGCTTTTCGGGGTCTGTACCCTCCCGACGCTAGAGACATCCGCACAGAGTCCTTGTCTGTGGCAGTCCGCAATCCTAGCGAAGAGACCCTGTTGCCCAACGAAGAGTATTGTCCAAGGCTCATAATGATGCTCAAAGGGTTCACCAGGAAAACAGCGGAAAAATGTATGACGGTCTCTAGCGGTTCCGTATCGATATCATGCTGACGGTGTCACAAGGGAATGATTCTGCCGATATGGCATACATCAACCACCTGCTGGGGAAATGGATGCCGAATAGGCAACGCGTGGCCGTGGACTCTAGCCCAAACCTCGCCGGCATATTCGATACAGTTAACTCCACATTGGCAACGCCGAACCCAGGAAAGTACCTCCCGCCCGAGTTTTTCGACGAGAAGGCCCGCCACTATATGGAACGAATTGCCACCGAGGAGGAGTATCGCGGGTTCGCCGAAAGCAATGAGTTCCGCACACTTGGCATTGGCGAGCCTCTAGGTGAAGTTGTCAAGCGAATGGTAGGAAAGGTGAGGCACAATAGCCCGAGCTTGGGTACTGGAAGGAGCGAGGGGGGCACGGACAAGCCCATATTTGCCCTGTTTGCCTGCCACGACTCGACAATTGCCGGTATGATGACCGCTCTTGGTACAATGAAGGCGCCAAATTGGTTTTGGCCTCCATACACTTCTTTTCTGGCGGTGGAGATGTTTCGCCGCAGGGCTAGCCCGGTTGATGTGCATCCCCAGCATCCGCCTGCCGATGAGCGACAATTATCTGATCGCTTCGTGCGCCTGAGTTTTATGGGCCGGCCATTGACTCTGCCAGCGTGTCGAGCCAGAGGAAACCACCTGCCTGGCGATGAAAGCTTTTGCACTTTGGTAAGTGGCTTTTCCGAGATCGCCCTAGTCCCTCTTGAGAAGCATAGCGCTGATTTCCACAGGCTACATTCAAAAGGGTAGTAGACAACATAACTCCGTCGGACTGGAGGCGAGAGTGTATGGCGAATTTGGATCAGCCCGCAACTCCGTCTTAAGAAAACCGCAGTCTGCTAGATTTCGTGATAACGGCCTTGGGAGAGTGGAGGCGGGTGCATAATGTCTAATAGGTTTTTGCGTTAAGGCAGTGGAATCTGAGAGACATTCAATTTGGACATTGGATGATCGTAATTAGGTCGCTATAGATATTTCTATATTCCCTCTAATAAGAATGAGTTATTATTGGATCTTTTCATTGCTCGTTCAGCGAGCCGACCGGCTATAAAAGCTAAATACTCCACTCGAATAGCGTTTAGAAGCGCTTCAAAATCCAAGCCGCTAGTCGTCTTTATCGTCCCAAAAGTTATTGTAGTCGTACTCAGCGCTGATATCGACGAGACGTGTGCAACGCCCCTCCGAAAACCTTTCCACTTCACCGAAATCCTCGTCTGCAAGGTTGGGAGGCAGGAAATTGCTCTCGATACGGCCAGGACTGAATGACTTCGGTAGGACCACATAACCCCTCCTCAACCCCCAGGCAATTAGGACCTGGCCGAGGTCGTGTTTACTCTTCTCGGCGATCGCATTGAGTTCTTCGTTTTCCAGAACCGTCCCGCCCTGCCCCGGGGGTCTTACTTGAGAACCGAGGGGTGAGTATGCTTCGGGCAAGACGCCGTGATCGAAGCAGTACCTAACCAGCTTGGTGTTGGGTAAGAATGGATGTATCTCTATCTGGTTAACAGCTGGCTTGATGATCGCGAGTTTGAGCAAGTGGTTGAGGCGATTAATGGACCAATTTGAGACGCCAATGGCCCTAGTTTTGCCCTCTCTCACCATCTTCTCCATAGCCCGCCAGGTTGGCTCCGGGTGCTCGGTCAATCCCTTTTTTACAACGTACTGTATACGAATAAGCGCGAAATCTTTCATCACTGGAAATACTGACCTTCCCATCAGCGTTCTTCAACTGCCAGCCATCCCCATCCTTCTCCGTAGCAATAGGATAGTGGAGGAGGTATAAATCCACATAATCGAGTCCAAGTCTGCCGAGGGACTCATTCAAACTCCACTCAACATCCTCGGGCTCGTGCAGATGATTCCACACTTTTGTGGTAATAAAGAGATCCTCACGCTTAACATCAGGACGAGCTTGGAGAAACTCGCGAATTGCTTTTCCGACCAGCTGCTCGTTTTCATATAGGGATGCGCAATCGAAATGGCGATAGCCTGTATGTAGTGCAATGCGGGTGGCACTATACGCTCCCTCCGGATGATTTGGATCAAATGTTCCGAAGCCGATACCGGGGATGTCTCGGCCATTGTTGAGTCTAAAGGATATTTGAGACATGACTGAGGACGACGGTCGATGGAATTCCTGACGGCAGCGCTGCCAGGCGCTCGATTCAGATGGGGTTTGGGGGCCCCGGAAGTAGTTTGTATGTACGATACGGATGGCCTAGTTATTATAAATAAGTGAAGCGGATCAACGATAGCAGTGGGCAAGTGTGTTGTGCGACGAGCGGCTAGAGAAGGTCCGGCATTTGAGGTTGGGCGGGCCTCGAAGACGACAACAGCGACTCTCAATGTGACAACCAATACGCGGGCTACTTGTTCCACAGCGCTAATTCGAGTCCCCACATTGAGTGTAAGGTTCCTTCACGCCACCTATCAAGGGCGGATATTTGGAGGCGGTTATGGGACGGGTCTGCTGCGGTGTCACTGTCGACAGTACAAGATACCAAACAGCACGCAGCTCCCGACGGCATGCCACATCGCCCTTGTGGAACCCGCCGACTCTGTCGAGGATAGGGGCGATGGTGATGCCTGGGGGGCCACTTTCAATGACAATTGGACGGGCGTTTACCGAGAACTTGCAGCGCAAGTCGGTGTCTGCTTTCTGGTGAAAGGTCCGGTGGTGCTGTTTGCGACAGCAGGGACATCCTGTAGGGGAATAAGGGGCCGGGAGGCACACTCCGTTGCGGAATATTGGTGGGACGAAGAACCGGAACTCGATAGAGTCGCTCACCGGGAAGCGGATCACACCCGGGAAGCGGACCACTTTCCCACCCTGCCCTACTATGCCACCACCACGATGCTGCTGGCATCGATGTCATCTCCAGAAGCATGGTAGGGACTGTCAGAGTTGATCTCAGTGTTAGAAGGGGTAGGGCTCCGTTGTGGTTGCTTTGCTTTGCGCTGAGTAGTCCTAGGGCGCTTGAGAGCTTCTAAGGCCTTTCAAGCCTTACTAACAGTCTGTTCGAAACTATCAGGAATGTGCTTTCGCTTTTTTGAGGCCTTTTCTCTTATCTGACTGACATAGGTCTGAAATACCTGGTTTTCTTATTTTAAAATGAGTCAGTCAGTGAATGCAATAGTGGATGCCTTGTTAATTTTTACTTGAATTTCACTATGATCAGAGCCCTCTGGCTCTAACATAGTAATCATATCCTTAAGGTCCTATAGTATTTTGGGAGTTTGTGGTCGCTGCAGAGAAATTGAAGCTAGTATTTCAACAGGGTCTGCTGGTAGTGATCACAATACAATTACTAGATTAAAAGGCACAAAACTAGCTTTTCAGAACCCTGACTCTATATTCTGAGTAGTTATTGACCAAAGGCAAATTCTACTATAAAGACTAGGAAATTCCGACTTTGGTATTCAAATTTCATCCAAACATAAACAGGAATCCACTACTTGTCAATACTAATGCTTATATAAAAGCAGCTTCCTGCAGGGACCCCAAGGGTGGTTATGGTAGTGTGACGCTGCCCGACTGGCTTGGGCACTGTTAGTATGACAGTTAGTTAACGTAAATATATATAGACATGTCAGGAGCCTGTGCTGGCCGCAGGAATGCTATGCAGCAGGGTAACCCTGTGTGGTTCCCATTACTGTATTTAGTCGATCGGCTGAGCCTCAGGAGGAGGCCAGCAATCAGTTCTTCTACATACTAGAATCGATCCTCTTGCCTTCTGACATTGTATCCACCTGTAGCCTACCCAGCGGGTCGTCAGCGACCCTTAGTAGAACTCGGCGCTCCGACCAAGCCTACACACGTCTACGTCGACCCGCCGTCGTGCCATCAGCGACCAAGCCGGTCGGACGGTGTCATACTGCCATAACCGCCCTAGGGGTCCCTGCAGGAGGCGACCCTTACAAGACATATCCAAAATGCCAGGTTTTACTGAGGGTTGCTGACGACCTACTGAGTAGGCTACAAGTGGATATGATGTTAGAAGGTAAGAGGGTCAATTCTAGTATATAGCAAAACTGATCACTGGCCTTCTCCTGAAACTCATCCGATCAACTAAATACAGTAATAGGAACTATACAGAGTTACCCTACTGCATAGTATTCCTATGACCAGCGCAGACGTCTGACAGTTTAAGAGGCAAAAAAATAGCAAGATCTAAAGGCTACAGTTCATATGATATGTACGGAGGTATGCACAATGGAATGATCTTATATGTCTCACAAAAATGAATGAATTCTAAAGTTATATAGCTATCGTGACCATCGAGAATAAAAAACCGATACTTATTCCTTGTTATTGATTGAATATGAGTCTCAAAATGCTTTTCAAGCCACTTTAATCTTAGTGCATTACTTGTTTAACCATTAGAACTAGTTGTAATCATCCAATCATTAGATACGTTATCAAAAATCCATATATTTTGTAAGTACTTGCTCTTAAAGATTATAAGAAGTGGCAGTATCCTTTCAGTTATGAATACATATTCAACTACTATAATTCATTGCCCTTTTACCCCACATTCTTAGTAACTAGTACCAATTTAGTACCTATCGACAATACCATATATCCATGCTATTGAACCTATAGCAAAACCAGTCTTATTTACATTGTAGATATTCTTGAGATCTGGCTTATATTTTTGTATATAATTGTGAAAAGTATTGAACCACTTGTTAAATGTCTCTGTAATATAAGCAAGCTAACATGACTGTTCAATTAGTTTGGTAATGATAGTTTTGAGGTTGGAGTACTGTTTTACAAAGCAATTCATCCAGTTCTTGCCTAGGATATTAGTTGAGATGGTTCATTTTCAGTTTTTGTCCATGTAGCTTAAAATTAAATGTTTAGCTATCAACCTAAATAGATTATATTGAACAGCAAATCCCTGTGCTATCAAGTATTGGATCCAATTGTTTAGAAATTGCTCTTCAACTTAAGTAAATATCTACTGCGGAATATGTGATATGTAATAGATATAATTACCATGTGAGAGCTCAGATATTAGGGTTTGGATGAATGATTACAGGTTGTAAGTCGCTGACAATGAAGCTCTCAAAAGGAGGCTCTCAGCCGCGTCAGACTGCCCAAACCGCTTACGGCTTCCAGAAGACTCAATGACGTTAGTCCTCCACGACAGCGACGAGACTACAAGCAAGTAACCGCAAGCATCCCCCGCAAACATATGACGTCCAGCACATCCAGACGCATGATGGAAACAGTCCTTATCGGACAAAGACATCGTTACAAAATCAGCATGCTATAGGAACGATGTTATGAAAATAATAGAGACACCCATTGACAATATTGCCGTTATCAGCAGAAGGCAGGACAATAGGTGTATAGCTATGAGGCAAGGTAACCGGCGTACAGCCGGCGAAACCATATATTTAAGCAGCCAGCTGCCCATAGTAGAATAGGCAGCGATTAGTTCTTCTTCTAAGTCACAATACTGAGAGCACTTCTGCTAATTGCTTCTTTACTACTGTGATAAACCCATTGCCTCTACTAACGCATTACCATTGCGCTATGCCAGAGTTACTCCATCATTACTATAAGCTGTCACACTACTATATCTCCCTAAGACCCGCACTACGGTTCTTACACAGGTGCTTATATAGGGCTACGATCAGACAGTCGTTTTCGGCAAGATTACGAACTAGTGGTTTATATATGTATTCAAGGTTTGTAATATATATAGTCCGTTTATACTAATGATGATTTATATATAATAAGTGCATTGACTAACAAGCATACCTCTTGTGACCTCATCAGTCAATCCATATATTGTATATAGAGTGTCATTAAAATAGAACCATATTGGCCTTACCATATCTACGAACCATATAATTTGTAGTACTGATCGTAGGCCCGTTTACCACATGCTGAACCCAAGCACCTATGACCAACTGTTTAGGCTTTAATAACAGGAAGAACATTCAGTTTGCCTTGCGGTAATAGTACTATAGAGAACATCATGCACTCTAGAAGTTTTATAAATAGATTTAATTTTGCTGACCTCAAGGTCATCAAGCACTTGCTTGATTTTAACTTCCTGTTTCGCTTCACTTTTAGGCATTCTGAGTTACTGTGTTGAGAGTAGATGATAGGATGCAGTTCAGATAGCTCGCTTCCTAAATGTGATCCACTTTCTGATAAGTGACTTTATATAGAAGGGGAACTATTGTCACCCTAACATAAAAGAAAATAGAGAAAATCAGGGCTAAAGGTACCTTTGTAAAGCTAATCTTAAATATTAATGACATCAGATGGCAAAAGTCAAGGCTACTTTATTGGCTCTGTTCTGTAATACTGTCACGAACGTAGATTCCGGGCACTTGGAAAGCCAGGTAGGACTACTTCTATTCGACGATTCAAAGCCAAAGAAGAGAGGAGGTATAGAAGGAGGGCTCGCGTTTATATACATAAGAAGAGGAAGCTCACGAACCTGCCACGAATTGTCACGAGCCATGCCAGCCGTGGTTGGGCCTGCTGGCTATACTACGAGCGGTGGTGATTTGCGGTTGGTCTGCCCGTAGGTTCGTTGGGTCCGTAGGTTCATTGGGTAGTGCGGTTGAGGTCCGTGTATAGGTTTGAGGGCTTTGCGCGAGGTTCGTGGGTCCGGCGATGATCTCATGCGGCTCGATGCGGCTCGTGGAGGCGATCGGAGGTTCGTAACAAATACTAGTAAGGTATTTAATAAAATAGTAGTAGTAATTTGAGCACCTTGACTAATCTTCCATCTTATCATCTTCCTTAATCCCGTCTGTATCGTCTTTACCCTTCCCATCCCCCCACACAGCCTCTGGGTTTTCATTGGGACTCTCCAAGCTATCATCGGAGAAAACGTCCGATGCATCTTCCATAACTTGGTTCTGGTCGCCCGAGCCAACGCCTGAGTCAGCACTCGAGCTAGTGGCCGTGCCAGTACCTGAGTCATTTTCTGAGTCGTTTCTCGTGTTATCTCCTGAGTCATTGCCAGAATCATTCCCCTTGCTACCTTCTTCCTTTTCTTCCTCCTCTTCCCTATCTTCATCCTCATCTCCACTCTCCTGCTTATCTTGCTCAACCACAAGTGGGAGATGCAGATCGCTTATAGGTAATCATGGTTAGGGCTAGCTAAGAAGGTCCATAACCACTTTTTCCGTAACCTTCGATCCGTTATCATTGCTGGATAGGGAGCCAGTCAATTGTGCCATAAATTTCTTGGTTGCAATATATTCCTGCCACCTGTTGAAGGTATGGTCACAGAAAAGGATAGTAATGACCTGCCGTTTTGTCTGTCTGACATGATTGATGCGGCCTATTGCTTGCAACAAAGTATTGTGAGCCGGGGATAAGGGTTTACCCTAAGTATGTTTTCCGAGTCATGGAACTGAAGTTAATAGCTTTTATATGTATATAGACCCCACAAACATCTCATAGAATAGGCAACCAACACCTTTGCAACTGACCCCACGAATAGTCTTCTCAGTTTAGCGGTTCTAGGAAGGTGGTCAGGATAACTACCATAGATGTGCTGGAAAGTGATATATGAAAAGGAAAGGAGAGTTTCATCCTCATTACCTCAATCCTTGTGGCTGTTACCAAACTTTCAATGATTGTGTCGTTAAGAACTGACTCAGAAGAGCGACAGATTGCTTAAAGTCATTCAACAGCATCACAAGGGCGGACAGAGCAGTGCACTCATCAACTTCTTAGTTAGCATATCATCCCGAAAAGTAATGAGCAGCAATAGCTCCAATAAAATTCATGAATGACTCACTAGTTTTTCTCAAAGACAGACCCTATTAATTCATCGCAATCAGTCGCCAGCAAGGCCCTTACCGCCGACTAGTACTTCTCTATCAATAACACCATCAGCCTTATTATCGGGAGACTCAGCAGTAACTCTCAAGAGCGCATTCCAGCGTTTGGGCATAGTCAACACTATAGACAATGGTTCCAACAGGACAATTCATCATGGCCGATATAACAGCTGGCACCGGTACCTTTTCAGATGCGAATAGCATGGCGACTGATGTAAAGATGTATCTACATTCATTTGAGACTTGTGCACAGCTCACAGAAGGCCTTAAATAGGATGAGCTATGCAGAATGTTCTTCTATCAGGGTTTTACAGGCATCGCAATACAATGGTTTCAGATCCAACCTAGAACCCTCCAAGACAGTTGGCCGCAGCTCAAAAAAACCTTTCGTCTCAAATTCATCAAAAAAGACCTATAGGAAGCAGCTAAGTTTCGGCACTACAAGAGGATCAAAAACTTCAGACAAGAGCACCTTAGCGTCATGGACTATATTAAGGATGCAGATAAGCTAGCCTTGATGTTTGATGAAGGCATGGATACTATTAAGATTAGAGAGTTAGCCTATCATTTTGTTGAAGGCATCGCAAACAAGGATTATCGCAATTGAGTCAAAGCTTTCTTATCACAAGGCCTCTATAGCTATGAGACTGCGAAAGATGCTGCACTGAGACTTTATAACCAGTTGCATGGCAAGCCAATCCCAGGCGGACCAGGTAATATGTTTGAGTGAATTGCAGCGACCGTGCAGCCGATTGAGACTGGCGATGTCCACACAGATTGTGAATGTACTTAAGGAACTTAATGAGACTATTGTCCGCTTGAAATGCCACAGAACAGCACCTCAAGGCTACAGAGCCAGCGATTGCTGTTTAAGTCAGAAGCCAGGCATCAGTTGTTATAATTGTATGGAGGAAGGACATTATGCTAATGAGTGCACTCTAGCACCCATATCGGCTGAGTAGTTACAGGTGAACCGTGATGAGATCCGTCAATAAAACGATGAACACAGACGTCGGGCAGCTCAGAACACCACAGCGAGAGTACCACCCACTCTACCAAACCTACTACTTGAGACATGATCAGCACAATATGCTATTACAGAGCTGACAAATGGTGATGATGAGGCATACGTGGCTGCAGTAGGACCCGACAAAAGACAAAAAAAGAAGCACCAAGCAGAGCCGTACCTATACCCGCTGCCATCACCCTACCATATGGACTATGGGTCAAGCACAAGTAGATAGCAATCACCATTGATCTGAGTCTAATGCAGGAGCGAATCCATAGGCACAGAAATGGAAGACATATAATCAGACCCTCAAAGAGAGAGCTCTCAAGCTCAGAACTCATAGACAACAATCGGTTGCAGCAACCTAACTACATAGGATGAACATAATGAGAACCGGCAGCGCTACAATACCCGGCAGGAAAGGCAGTAGTTAGAGGATTCCCAACATGGTCTTACAGTACCTAAGGCCCTAGTCTAGGTTAGATACAAGCCACATGATCTGCCAGCCCCAATTAAGGCAATGGAAAACTACAAGCAATTTAACTGGGAGAAAATTTTAAGTCTTGAGCTCATGATACCATTTGGCCAGTTAGTAGACGCCTCACCTATTATCAGACAGATGATCGCAAATGGGTTAAAGTCAACAACAGTCCGCAACTACAGCACAGGTGCATCGGCATCCAATACCCAGGCAGTTATCTCAGTATTACCTACAGATATCATTACGGAACCTGCTATTATTGAGAAGGGTGACTACTCATTAATTGTACCTACTTGCTTGTTTATTATAGCATGGATTAATAAACATCCTCTTTACAAGACTCTCATCGACAGTGGAGCCTGCATGGACCTGATTAGCCCAGCCGTAGTCAAACGTCTTGGATTAACACCAAAGCCACACAATAACAAACCCTAGTGCATCCGTCTCGCAAACGATCAGCAAGTTGAGATTACCCAATATGTGGATGTGGAAGTCAACGTTGCAGGTATTGTCACTATTGTTAGAACTTATGTAGTTGGGTTAGATATGGCATATGAGCTATTACTATCCTAGGGCTGGTTAAAGCCCCTAGCTGCAGTTGAAGAATATGGTATAGGCACCCTAACAATCCAAGGCAAGAGTGGGAGAAAAATCACAGTGGAGCCAACACCAAGTACCAAAATAAAGCATGTGTGCAAGATACATAGCGATGCAGGCAATCTAAACATAGACTTTAGGCCAGAAACAATTTATAGTGTTAGGGTTCGTGAGAGTGGTCGCAGGTGCTCGAACGGGATAACGGTCAGACGGTCGCCTCGACAGGGTTACGAACTAGTGGTTCGTATGCGTGTTCGAGGTTCGTAGTAGGTATATAGTAGGTTTATTCTAACGATGGTCTATGTACAATAGGTGCGTTGACCGATGAGGTTGCAAGAAGCATCCTCATCGGTCTTCTTAAGGGGTTCGTGAGCCGCGAACCTTAGCGGAGCGAGCAAGGCTCGCTCCGCGGTCCGAGCTCTCGTGGGCCCGTTATATATAGAACTATAATGGAGGACCTAAAAGAAAAATGAGCAGATGAAGCCATTGGAGAATTAGAGGAGGAACTGAACCAAGAAGCTTACAATTACTATAGTGATGAGGAGGGAAAAGGGAGGGACTGTTAGAGACTTAGGACTCTAACAGCCCAAGCACTATATCTGGGTTGAAAGAAGATGGAGAAAACATTAGTGAAAAGAAAGGCAAGATATTGGTGGAGTTAGTTAGATATAAGCCCCGGAACAAGGCTCCAGCTGACACTCGTCTACTGGGCATAAAAACTGAGTATGACATTCTAGAGAGACACCGCAAAGTCCTGACTGTAGCGCCTACTATGCAGCGATTGGCAGCCCAATTTCCAGTGATGAGACGTCCTAAGTAGTGGCTGTTAGCCACTGCACTACAGTCCGAGGTTGACAAATGGTTTGCAAAGTCCAGTATTACGATAAGACTATTAGCTGATACATCCGAACACATTGCGCACACATGCTGCCTTTTCTTTATATGGAAGGAATTCTTTGTTACTAATATGAGGCAGGTTAAACCTACAGATCTCATCGAACATGCCATCCAGTTAATGCCGAATGCAAGGCCGGTGATTAGCAAACTGAAAAAGTACATCCACAAGGAGTATAAGTTCGCAGCAGACATATTTCCTAAGATGGAAGAGGTAGGAGTTATCATGAAAGGCACGAGCAAGTGGGAAGCTGCAACAGTATTTCTATCAAAGAAGCCAGGCTTCACAGAGTTACGAGTTACCTACAATTTTATACCTGTTAACAACTGGATCATAAAACCATCATATTCAATGCATAGAATCGATGAGGTACTAGATACCGTAGTTAGATCTAAGCATAGGTCCTTCTTTATAGCTGATGCCACAAATTGATACTGGGCAATACCGATTAAAGCTGGTAATGAGTACAAGGCCGTGTTTACAACCCTACATGATGTTTACATGTACTTATGGATGGGTCAGGGCTTATGTGAAGCACCATTTACATATGCCCAGTTTACAGGTCTTGTTTTTGAACCCCTACCATCAAATAGAGTAGTCAAACGAATGAACACTCTAATAGGCAATAGCACAAACGGTGAGTTCTTACCATTTATAGACGACCATATAGCTGGGTTTGAAGACTACGACTCAATGTTCAGGTTTTTACATGAGCAATACTTCTTGCGAATCGCATTTGGGCCAATTTACCTGTCAGGCAAGAAGACAAAGGCATTTATGGATAGCCTAGACCTGATTAGATTTACAGGCAGTGCAGAGAGACTAAAGTCATCAATTAAACACCTCAATCCTGTTATCAACTGGACAGTACCACAAAACAAAGCCGAGCTAGAAGCGTTCTTGTGGTTGACACCCTTTTTGTGCATTTTCATCTCCGGGTATGCAGAACACACTATCGTACTTAAAGAAACCTACCAGGAAAGGGTACCTATCGCTCTAGAGGGTAGTAAGGTACCAGTGAAGCCAAAGAAGTCCATATGAATGGAGTGGATAGAAAAGCCCTGGCAGTGAACTAGCCAACAGCAGGCATCATTTGACTATATAAAGAAAGCAATCGCAGATAATGCAATGGCAGGATCAGACCCAGACCTTCAGTATCACCTATCGACTGATACAAGTCTTTATGGTATTAGGGGTGTCCTATTTCAACTACAAGATGTGCTACTGGGTACCAAAGCTGGGCCATAGCATCGAACAAAGGAGAGAATTAATATTGTTATTTCATTTAGGTTCGCGGATACAGAAACTCACTATAGAACCAGCCAAGAAGCTCTAGCAGTGGTACGATGCTTGGCCAAGGTATGCTGGCTAGTGATTAGCAGCAAGTTCTCGGTTAAGCTATATACCGATCACCAGGCTCTATTATCCATCTTGAGCCAAGGAGTGGAAGCAAGCATACAGATTGTAAAATGGCAGGATCGTTTCAATGAATACCACTTCAAAGTACACTATTGCTTAGACAAGTCACATTTAATGGGCATTGCAGATAGTCTTAGCAGAATGCCAACATGCTATACAACAATTCTGAAAGCAGTAGATATGGCATGGTTGGCAATGCTGATGGATAGGGTAAATGACCCCTACAAAGCATTTCAAAATAGCTCAGAATATGGCAACATTATAGCATTTTTGACAGATGGATTACAAGGGTTACGGTAGTTAGGACATATTACAAGCCAGATTAAGAATGTATGGCGCAAATCGAAGAAGTACCAGCTATCAGCAGAGAAGTTACTTTACATGGAACAAAACTGATGGATCGCAATATGTATTTGTCAGACTCCAGACGGTTGGCCGCAGGTGCTCAGGACAGTACGAAGGGGTACGAGCGCTCGTATACGGTACGACTCGTAGCTCGCGAGTAGTTCGTGCAAGCTGGTACTACTACGAGGGTACGTGGAGCGTATAACGAAGTGTATTCTATATACAATAACGGTGTTAACCGATGAGGTTGCAAGAAGCATCCTCCTCACGCTCTAAAAGGGGTCGCGGGCCTTGGCGAGGCGGGCACGGCTCGCTCAGCAATCCGAGCTTCGAGCCGCCCGTTACAGTATTCTACCTATACAGGTCAGCGAGATTATGAGGAAACTACATGATGGATGTAGACACTTTGCGATCGCAATCATATTAAATCGACTACTTGGACAGTACTACTGGCTAAAACAGGTTTGCGATATGGATCACTGGTATCTATCATACCCAGTATGCCAGAAGATGGGACTACAAAGGAAAAGAACAAACCTTGTACCAGTGATCAAATTCAAGTCATTCGTGATGATAGGACTGGACTTTCTCGGCCTGATCACCCCACAATGCAAGAGGACGAGCGCAAAATATATGATTATAGCTGTAGATTACTTCACTTGCTACATTTGGGCTCAAGCCTGCAGAGCTGCTAATGGCGCTGCTGTTATTAAATTCGTTAAAGAATTCATCACACCTAACTTTGGGTACCTGTATAGCCTATATACAAATAATGGATCTCACTTCATCAGCTCGATGGCCGCAAACTTCTTCGCCGCGAAAGGTATTGAGTACCACGATACACCCATTTCATACCCCTCATCGGTTGGGCTAGTTGAGTGCTCTGTACAGCTCATTTCCGGCAGAATTAGAGCCTATGCTATAGAAAAGGGACAATTTGGCCAGGATATATGGAGCACTTCCCTACTGGATGCAATGCTAGCTATAAACACTCGACTGATTAAAATTCATGGATTTACATCCGCAGAGCTTATGTTTGGCTATAGGCCAGTCGCTACATGAACCCCATATTGGGAGGAGCTTGAGGACCCTAGAGATTATGCCCTATACTTATGCCGCCTGCAGATTGAACGGCGTGATGAGCTGCGAGAGGAGGCATGGAAAACCATGGCCATGGTACATCTACGGATGGAAAACTTGAAGAATCCAATATAGACAAATCCAAAGGAAGGAGATATAGTTCTTGTCTGGCAATACCAGATCGACGCATATCATGGCAAGAAGCTAGAGAGCAAGTGGTCAGAATCCCATCACCTAGTTAAGATGCTGTCGGGAGGAGTGAGCAGCTATGTATGCCTATTGTATAGTGATCAAACCAAAACTCAGAAAATCTATTTGGACAACCTTAATGTATACTGCCCACGTTCAGCATTTCCTAAGCTCACAAATGGCCATGCGACTGTTACCTATGCTTGAGAAACTATACAATATGCCGGAATAGCTGGCTAGCGAGCCCTAGAACTTAACTGGTAGCTAAGGATTTTTAATACCTAGAGCATTTTTCATTCAGTTAAGCAAGGAGCCTAAATTGATTTTTCCTCAGTTAAAGTCGAACCTAGATTGACTTTCTTCGGCTATTAGGCACAGCCTAAAGCATATTCACTTAGTTATAAGCACCCCTCCACTCAGTTAAGTATATATCCCAAAAGTGTATTTTTGTTTCATATAGATCTCTACCTAGTTTTCTACCTACCAGACTGCATAGCCCGCTTTTTGTTCTCTTTGTGCTTCTTTTGCTAGTGAAGTTGCTTAGTCTAAAAGAAAAATAAATGTAGGCCGGGGATAAGGGTTTACTCTAAGCGTGTTTTCCGAGTCATAGAACCGGAGTTAATAGCTCTTAGGTATATATAGACCTCACAAATCTCTCATAAAATAGGCAACCAACACCTCCACAACTGACCCCACGAATAGCATTCTCAGTATTGAGGTTGCAAGCAGGCTCCAGTATCATTATGTGGTGACAAGCCCTCTGGAAGTTGATTCCAAAGGAGCATATCTAGAATATTGTTAGTAGGATGAGAGTTGGGTGGTTCATGTCATTAAAATGACGTATAATTGTTATCCTCTCGTCCGCCTTAGTAGATGCCTTAATGACCACATGGAGAATATCTAACAAACCCAATAACATCTTAGTAACCCATATTACCATGGACCATTCTGCAAACAGAATTAGCATTTTCCTCTTGCTCAACACCACGTTTGCTAGTATCCTACATAAGTAGCCCAGCTTTGGTAAGCTGCTGACAAGATACTCAACCAAGTCAGAGGCAGCATGTGGCACCGGCATTCCCCAGTCTAGCATAGTGTGTCATACAAACAACCGGGCTCCACCATCGGTATAGTGATAAAAGTACTCAATCTCCTGTACTCCAGTCCTAGAGATTCATCGAGTGAATCGTTCTAGTGCCAGAGAAAAAGAATTGTGGGCAAGCCACTACAGAAACCGGTTGTTGTAAACAATTGCAAGCTCATCATCGTCCTCTCTACTAGCTAGGTTAAGGCTACTAGCTGGGTTACGGTATTTGAGTTGACTAGTTAGTTCCTCGTGGTATAGCC
The DNA here is from genome assembly GCA_021527025.2 of Geoglossum cookeanum. Taxonomy (NCBI): domain Eukaryota; kingdom Fungi; phylum Ascomycota; class Geoglossomycetes; order Geoglossales; family Geoglossaceae; genus Geoglossum; species Geoglossum cookeanum. The sequence goes on along the minus strand of JAJDFF020000178.1, from coordinate 35,067 downwards.
AATACTCAGCTTGAGCTTCAGGGGCCAGAGTCAATTCCATAGTGCTTGACAGAAATGGTGGGATGGCATCTCCCATCTAAAGTTCTTGATTCATCCCGATATCCACAAGGCTTGCCATTGTTCGCTGGAGTTGGAGAATCCATGACAAAGCTGGAAGAACTACTTGAGCACATTCCATTGTCATGTCCCCTTGAGTAATATTTTTACAGAATAATGCCAGATCTAGTAAGTGCAATCCCTCCTCGATTGTCTGTTCTGTAGCGGGAAGTGTGAGAAAGTCTTAGTAAAGCTAGCTCAGGTTATTGTTATTGTTGTCTTCACTATACATCCCTTGCTTGGCCCAGTGGGATTTGAATAGTAAGGACAGGTAACCGACATAGTCGCCAACACAGTTAACAAGTGGCGTGGCAGTTAGGATCTACTTGTACCTGGCCCTGAGGCCCAATACTGTACTCCAGGCTTCAGTTTTCTTATCCTTGATCTTGTGGCCCTCATCATATACTACATGTGCAAACCTCACTACCCATATGGATCGACCTACTCTACGCTCAAGATCATTGTTGTTATCACTAGATACGCCAGAATGGAATTGGCAAGCCAGTGTCACGTATGTTGTGATCAATAGAAGACGCCGTGTCTTGGGATTGCGAAAATTTACCATACCTCCTTCCTCCCAAAGGTTTTTTATTTCAGTTCGTGTCAGGGCTGCATCTCTCATCTATGGGGCTTGGTACTGTCCACTATGAAACATGTGCTGTCAGGATGCTGGGCGGCTGCCAGCACCCAGGCACCTGTATACTACCTGGCAGGCTACCTAAGAAACCCGTAATACCATAGAGTCACAACACTAGTAGCGACATTAGTACTTAACACCAGAAACTGTGTATATAAAGCCTCTAGTTGCCACACCTGTTTCCCCCTTTCTCCTCTTCTCTTCTCTGTTCTGCAACTTGTCTCTACCCTATATGTAAGATAGCAATCAAAGCATCTGCAGTTCTCATATATGCATAGTAAAAATATTGCTGAAGTATTCCATGTATTTGTCAATCCAGGTTTGTATAACTGCAGGTGGAGCAATAATCAGAGTCGGTCTATAACTGCTCGGTATGGCCTCAGAACCTTCATCATGTCTTAGCGATATGGCCAGAAACGACAGAGTTTGGTTAGTCTTGTTAGAACCTAGACGGGTGGTCGTAGGTGCTCGGGTTGGGATACGGTGGTGACCGTATGACGGAGCTCCGAACTATGAGGTTCGTACGGGTTCGTAGTTCATGTACGGGGTTCGTATTGTATGTAACTATTCTAGGCGTGTCCTATATACAACAAGTGTGTTGACTAATGAGGTTGCAAGAAGCATTCTTGTCGGTCTTCTTAAGGGGTTCGCGAGCCGCAAATCTTGGCGATGCGAGCAAGGCTCGCTCCGTGGTCCGAGCTCTCATGGTCCCGTTACAAGTCTTGCCCAATCCATACCCATCCACAACAATCCCACCTCGTACCGATAACATCTCTTGGTTCATTATCCACTTGACACCAATTACTTGCCAAGGTTTGTGAGTCAACCAGCTGATGCAAGGAATCCCAGAACTATCAAAGTCAAATAGCTGCTTGACTTCATCATAGTTGGGAACTCTAGTAGATGACAGGGAGGCAATAGACTTTTGGAGTCGTCAGAATATTTCTGTCTCTTCGAGAGCCAGTATGGCAGGATCATCCTCTGTCGTGCTGATTGTTGATTCAGTAACAGTGACGGCATTTCCAGCCAGTTCAATTAAGTGAGTATTGGCAGTTAGTTAGCAGGAGCTACTAGTCCGAAAAACTTTGACCTTAGCAGCCATCTCCTTTAAAAACTAGAGACGCCATGCAGGGCTGATACCAATAGTTTCGGATTGGATGATGCCTAATGTAAGAGTTGCCTCCTACAGGGACCCCTAGAGTGGTTATGGCAGTATGACACTGTCCAACTGGCTTGGGCGCTGGTGGCATGGCGGCGAGTCGACGTAGACATGTATAGGCTTTAGTCAGAGTGTTGGGTTCTACTGAGGGTCGCCAACGACTCGCTGGGTAGGCTACAGGTGGATACAACGTCAGAAGAAAAGAGAATCGATTCTAGTATGTAGAAGGACTGATTGCTGGCCTCCTCCTGATGCTCAGCCAATCGACTAAATATAGTAATGGAAACCACATAGAGTTACCCTACTGCATAGTATTCTTGCAGCCAGCGCAGGCTCCTGATACCTGATATGCTTTCCTCAGTTTTCTCCAACCCTTGCTCAATCTCTTGAAAAAGCTCATCAGTCAGAGAGTTATTGAAGCAACTTTTCAGGAGGGGAGCAGGTCCATCAGCTGCATAGTTTCGGGGTACCTCATCGACAAGAAATCTGCTACTATCTTCCTGGTAATTGGCTGGTACGTCAGAGCTTATGTATCTAGATACTCTTATTATTACTTGCTGTACTTTTTGTAGGGCGACAGACATATTTTTTGACTTCCGATCTCATATTAGTCGTAGACATCGAACACCTTGTGCCAAATTCTCAGTGCCTTCAGGATAGCCAATAAATTTTGCAAAGATCTCAGGGTTTGTTAAGACCAGATGATAAGAGTACTAGAGAGTGACAAGTAGTGGCCGGGTCTTGGTAAGCACCGTGGTCCAGTCAACATTCTCCAAATGGAGAAGTTCTGTATTGTCCTCTCGGTGCCAGAGATCCATACACTCTCGGAGGTCAACAGGAGCAGCTTTTGTTGCTATTCCCCCAAATCCCCTCAGTCGGAACAGATAGTATTGCTCCCATAGGCTCTTAACTGCAGAAGTTTCAAATCAAATCCCTAGGTCCTTAGTGTTTGCCAAGTCTAGATAACCAGCAAGAGCAGGGGCATTTGTGTCTACATACTTAAAGTAGTAAAATGCGTCATTGGGGCCCAGACGGATAAGCTCTCAAGCTGGTTAAAAGGAGGCCATTCAGAATATTAGACACTGGGAACAGACCGAGGGAGACAATGAGGGAGCAATAGCAGCGAGATAAATTGATGGCACAATACTAGAGGTGGAAAGCTTCGCAAGCAGAATGTCGATAAACAAATTGTCGCCGTTAAAAGAAAGGGCAGATGAAACCAAGCAAGAGTCCTGTAATAGGGTAACGAATGAGGGCCAAGAGAACCAGGCTGATGCAACCAACAAAAATTAGTATTGTAACCCTAATGTAACAAATGAGGGGTAAGTATGTAAGGGAAGTGGCTTGAATAGAATGAATAAAGTTTGAAAGTTAAATATATATAGAAAGCATAGACAGTGCTGCTACCCGTTCAAATCTATTTGATCAAATCAGCAAATTATCTCACAAATCTAGCCCTCTTTCCCCATCCAAATCGACAAATCCAGATCTTAGAATATTTAACTGATTTGGTCAAATCTGAGAAGCCTTCCACATCCCAGATTTTTGTTACTCCGGATGCCGGGCCAATGAAAAGGAGAACTATTTGACTTAGCTAACCCTTCAAATGAGACTTGTTGCCAACTAATTGTCTTGCATTTTCTTGACGCGTCTCTAAGAACACGTTTAATCTACCCAACTACCCTACCCAAATGCTCTACCATATTACTCATCTACCTTCAACCTTGCTGCTGATTGTAGTTTCTTGAGAGACCCTTTTTTAAGCGATCCCATTGCTTCTGGCAATAACCGCAATCTATAACTTTACCCTACATATCTCAATTGAGACTTAGCTCATGCCATCCACTAGCGACATTGCCAATACCACCAGTAGCTCTGAGCACCGACAGACTTTTAATGACCTCCCCATTGCCACAATCAAGGGGTGATGCTTCGTTTCTGACCAGCTGCTCAGCAGGAAGGGTTGCCATCCACAGATCAGCTGGATTAAGGACCACGGTCTCTTTGTTCATGAGGTAGTAACCGTCAATAAAGTCAATCAGCTAGGTGGAGCCTTCTGGATCTGCCGCCGCTGTGATCAGCATACACTCTTCTTGCCCTACAAAGCTGATGCCATATCATCGGTGGGCAAGCATCTCGCAAAAAACTATCACATATATCCACAAAGTGAATTCAACTCTCCTGAAGTGATCCCAACAACAACTGATCCACCCAGACCCTCAAAATGACTATAGTCAAACTCCTCTATAATATCCAAGTCTGAGACCTGGAAGGCCCAGGAATTAGCATTGGGCTTCATTGTTCATGCTTATCAACCCTTCACCACCTTACAAGACTCATATCTACGTCGCCTCTTTACCTACTTTGATACTGAACTTATGGAACAGATGGCCTGGGACTGTACCACTCTCACAAGAGCTACAGTCCCAGTACAAGGCAAAGAAAGGCCAGGCCTACCAGCAACTTCTCCAGACTATATTGAAGATCCATCTCAGCTTTGATCTATGGACCAGCCCAAATGCATATGCGATTATGGCTACCCATGCCCACTTCTTAAACTCTAAATACAAACAAACAAACACCTCGCTTGCCCTACGTCACCAGGCTGGCGCTCATGATGGCGAGAACCTTGCATCAACCTTCATCTCAATAATTAACAACTTTGGGATTAATGGCACTCTTGGTACTAATGTCACTGACAATGCTAATAACAATAATACCTGCCTTACCTATCTCTTCCCTGCTATTAACCCAGCCTTTAACAACCACCTTGATATCAAGGACCACTGAATCCACTGCTATGGGCATATTCTTAACCTTGTGGGCTGGGCCTTCCTCTATGATGAAGACCCTGATACCTTTGAACAGGAGTCAGAGATTTTACAGATATGTGACCAGGATAACCTCATCCACTGGCGAAAGCGGGAACCCATTGGCAAGCTCTGTAATACTGTCAAGTTCATCAGATCATCCCCACAACATAGTGAATGCCTCCAGGCTATCAGCAAGGAGTTACGCGAGGACAATGACTTTGCTCTCTTTCATTAATCAGGCTATGAGCTACGGCGTACCCTCAGTAGCGAGACTCAATGGAACTCCACATACTTGATGATCAAACGGGCCTTCCGACTCAAGAATCAACTGATAACCTTCAAGATTGAGAGCCAATTACCTAAAGAATCTTCAAAGCAGATCCCTTGTGAGGATATCTTAACTCTAGAGGACTGGCGTCTCCTCTCTGAGCTAAATGAGATCTTCATGCCCCTCTATGAGCAGACCATATATTGCCAGGGCTGGGGCAGGTGTAATGGCTATGGGCAACTCTGGGAGGTCTTTGTTGGCCTCGAGTGGCTTCTCGATATCCATGAGGGCTGGAAGGCTCTATTTGATAACACTACTGATGCTACAATTAAGCAAGCTAGCCAAAGGACCAATTCTCAGCTGTCTACACATCCAAAGCATAACCAGTGACCTACAGTCCAGACTCAAGAATCTTTCAAGTGGCAAGAACCTTCACCAATACACTATCTCCCTAAACATGTTCAAGCCGAATACACTACCTTAGAACCTTCTTGTCAAGTCCTCTCTTTACAATACAACTCCCATGCTTACTTCAGGATCTCTATTACCAATGCCTGACAGAAGCTCAATCACTACTACATCAAACTGGGTGAGATACCTCTGTATTGTTAGGGTCTAGGTGAGTGGTTGCAGGTGCTCGTATGGGGTCACGATTAGACGGTCGTCTCGGCGAGGCTACGAACTAGTAGTTCGTGTACGTGTTCGAAGTTCATAGTATATATAGTCGGTCTATGCTAATGATGGTCTATGTACAATAGGTACGTTGACTGATGAGGTTGTGAAAAGCATCCTCGTCGGTCTCTTAAGGGGTTCACGAGCCGCAAACCTTGGCAATGTGAGCACAGCTTGCTCCGTGGTCCGAGCTCTCGTAGCTCCGTTATATATATGCTGTCTCAGTTATTCTCCATCCTGGACTCGGCTTTACATGGCTAGAACATTGCTAGGATACATCAGCCCAGCTACCCTGGCTACGGGATGCAAAGAAAGGCCTGCGGCGGTATTGGCAGCACTAGTATAGAGACTTAACTATATCTATATTATCTGACTAGCCAAGTAACCTCAGTGATAGAGTCTTTCTGCTGGTCTTAATTAGTATAGATGGCGAAGCCTCACAGTTCAACCAGTAGATCAAGAGCCAGACCTCTATCTGTAGACTAGACGAGATTAACGAGCTTGATCGGTATTTCATACTAGATCTAGCTGGACAGGAGATTACTGACCTTGTTACATGGTGGGTCTCAAAGAAAACAAATTTCCCAACCTTGAGTCAGCCGGCCTTAGATATTCTATCTATCCCGACAATGGTTGCTGACTGCGAGAGGACCTTCAGCCTCTCTAAGTTGACCTTATCAAGCCAGAGATTCTCGATGGCCTCAAAGACTCTTAAGCAGATTCAGTATATGAAGAGCTGGTTTGTAATGGCGCGCGAGCTATGTATGCATGGGTCGACGGGTTGGTGCATAGGGTAACCTAAGGGGGTTATTGAGCCGCACCCTATATATAGTCGTCTCGCTGGCCTCAGGGGCGAAGCCAGCGATCAGTTCTTCAAGCTACTAGAATCGAGCCTCTGCCTACGTTCTACATCTTGTAACCGCTTCCATATCGCGACCCAACGTGTATCCAAACCCTCTAACTAGCCAACTCCAATCGTAGGCCCAATTGTAGCCCCTAATCGCCAGGATACACACTCGGCGACCGGCAAGCGTCACACTGCCATGAAGTCCCCAGGAGACCGCTCCTTACATGGTTGCAGCAGAGTATTGTGGAGAGTATCGGGGCCGGTGGATAGGGTGCTCAATGCTCTGCTTCGTATGGTTACATACTACGAAAAATGAGCGGCAGTGAGATAGGTAAGCTACCCGCGCCAAGAACTCTAGCTAATCGCCCGGCTCAGATTCTGCCTTCACAGTATTGTTACCCTTGGAGGATTCAACTTTATTGTCAGCTAGTCGGGCTGTTTTGGGAGAAGAAGTATGTCTCTTAATGTCATATGCAATTTAATATTTAATGAGTAATATATACCTATTGTTTTTGTAGTTAAAATACCTTCTCTTAAGTCCTTCAAAATATCAAATTTGTCAAATCAAGCCACAAATTGTTCAAATGGTCAAATCTCGCCAGAATTGTGATCTAAATCATCAAATTCAGAGCCCAGATTTGATCGATTTGAACGGGCGACAGCACTGGGTATGGACATATAGTTAGGGCTATATCCTATGAGAATTATTAACTTTAGTATATAGATATTCTGTCTATAAGACAGGAGTTCCGACAGCCACTGGGGATTCTCTCTCATTTTGTATAGACATCCTCAACGGCCATTGGGGATCCTCTCTCATTTCATATAGGCATTTTTGACGGCTATTGGAAGGAGCTCTATAGATGTCAGTTGGCATCAAGGTACCATAGAACATATTCACTTATTAAAAATCCTCAATTTGTTTGTATAGGCATCCCAAACAGCCATCGGAAGAAGCTCTATAGACGTCAGTCGGCACCAAGGTGCTGCAAAACATATTCACTTATCGAGGATCCTCACTTTGTTTGTATAGGCATCCCTAACAGCCATCCGAAGGAGCTCTATAAACATCAGTCTACATCAAGGTACTATGGAATGTATTCACTTATTGAGGATCCTCACTTTGTTTGTATAGATATCCCCGACAGCTATTAGAAGGAGTTCTTTTACTCTCAATCACTTCTCAAGTTTCTGACTCTTTACTCAAACCATTCTTCCTATATACTCTTCTTCGACCCGTTTGTTGGTTACAACCAAGAGACTTTCTTAGTTGTGGTAGTTGCATGGTTGTGAGTTTATATTTTTACTTTAACCATATCAGCCAAAACTAACTTAGTACCTCTCCAGAAGACTTGCTCATAAGAAGAAATCATATACGCAATTATTTTCTTGGCAGACACCTACGATTGCTTACTCGGCGAGGCCTAAATATAAATACTCATTTCTCAAGTACGTTTTTATCAAGAGATTGCTAATAGTTCTATCTTCTGTCATAAACACATTCTAAACTATTTACTTTGCATTACGAAACATATTTACAAAATTATTATCGATATGGACCCACTGCTAGGGATACCAATGCCACCAACAATTCATTTGTCATCATCTAGATCACTTCGCTTTAAAGGAAGTGGATCAGGATCCTTTGAGAGTTCGTATGGTACAGGTTATAGATACCATCGAGAATACTTTTATGAAGGTGCATCTGGACTACTCTGTTACAGGCCTGGCGAGGCAAGTGCGATTCGTGTATCGGAGTCGATTATAACTGACTAGAGTCTTTGGTTGCTACCAAAAATCCTGGGTGCTTTAAAGACACGTAATACAACTCCTTGAACAATAGGTGTCTTATATTAGAAAGATTTCTTTTGGCCTCTTATATGACCAGATACCACAGTTACTATTGATATGCCCAACTCGATAAATAGAAAGAACCTCTGGTTCATTATAGTAATAGAGCTATGACAAATCTTCAAAGAGATTGGTTATATGGATCTTATTGTAGAGATACTTGATTCAGAAAATTTGCAAAAGCGGACTTGGCCGATCAGATTTGATGAACCAATTGTGAAGATATGGCTGAAAATTCTGAGCATATTACTTCCAGAGTTGGAAGATGGTTCTGCTGTCAACCTAGGATCGATCGGTTGCTACCAACGTAGAAACTTGGAAAAAATACCAGAAAATCCAATTATAATAGTTCTTATAGCACTAGAGGTCTATGAACTAATGCGAATCAGAAATAGGATACAGGATAATTTAAACAAGTATGACTATAATGATATTAAGCTCGAGATAATTCGGGACTGCATATATTACAGGGCGGCAAGAATAAATTCAAAACACTATCGCAATCAATCAGGAATGGGAGTAAGTTTAGGCCCAAAAAGTTCTAGCGAATCTGGCATATTAGGTGGCTACCTCAATGTTTGCGATGACAAAAGGGAGTTGACCAGTTTTACTATCACCAATTACCATGTTATCTGCTCTGGTTTAGGTAGTGAGGAGTGTAGCTATAAGTCTAATCAGACAAAAGGCTTTTATTCCCTTTCTATCAAGTATTATATAGTATATAATATCTCTGGAAAAATTATATCTTGGCATCAAAAAGGACCAGTAGTCAATCAACCTACCTCGACTGATCACGAGGACTACATGGTCCAATTAACGGAGGGGCTTGAGGGATTCAAGCAGGATTTAGTGTTGAAAAATACCTTGTTTAAGGAAGTTAATTTCAAGATCGAAATGGGGGAAAGGTCACCTGAGTTTGGTCAATCACTACAATTGATTATCCAGCAATTGGAAAATAAAATCAGTAGATAGGGAGAGATGATATATCAAGCAAAGGAGTTTTTTGAACAAAATGCAGAGTTTGGACATATTTGTGCTGTATCTGGATTTCGCCGCTCTCCACAAGGATTTCTAGTGGACTGAGCATTGATTTTGGTAAACAAAACTAGAGTTCCTGGGAATAGTACAGTAAGTATTCGACTATAATCCTTATATCATTTATATGATTAACAGTAATTTGCTAATTTAATGATAATAATGCACTTAGATTCCGACAGAGAGTTTAGGAGATAGCTGGATATGCAGTTTAACTATATTGCTAGAGCCTAAGGTACCAACTGGGATTTGTGAGCAGGTGTGAAAGAAAGGACAGACAACGGGAGTTACTTATGGTACAGTTAATGGCATTTAGGAGGTCGTGATGTGAGAGGGCAAGAACATTAGTTTGAAGTCTCAGGAGTGAGTTATAGTAAGTAACTGGAATGAACGATTCTTGGAGAAGGGAGACTTTAGATCTTTTATTGTTGATGGTAAAGGATACTTAGTTGGGTTGCTTTACTGTGGGTACCTAAATCTTGATCTTACTTTCTTTATACAATATGATGTACTGGTGGATGATATCAAGAATATCACAGAGTAGGAGGTAGTGATGGGGTTTCAGTAGTGTTAGCCAGCATAAAAAAAAAGTTCCCCATTGTTTTCCCATACTGCATAGAGTGTTGAACAGTAATGTAGATTGCTTATCTAATTATAAACAAAGAGGAAGAAAAATACTCTGTAGAATCTGAGATGGCTATTTGCAACAGATAGCCATTTGCAATACTTTTCGCGAACTCCACCCATCAGCGACACCCCACCACAATAGAGTCACTAAAGTTGCTTTCTTCTTCCTTGTCGCTTTCCTCTATACTATTGCTCTCATCCTCTGGAGGTGTTACTGGTCGCTTGTGCTTTCTGGTTGGTAGTTGAGGTGCCTTTTTCTGAGCAGTCTCCAGTTCGGCTGCTTATATCTTCTCTAGGATTTCTGTTGTATTAAGCAAAAAGTGACCTTTAATTGCTGCTCTTCCGCCTGTTTTTCGTTTCCTTCCAGTTCCCAAGACAGCTGCTTGCTCTTTTGTCTCTTTGCGTAGTATTGCTACTTATGCAGCAAGTCGTTCTGTTGTGTTGATGAGGCCTTTGGCATATTATCATGAGGGTGAATCTAAAAATTCTCCACTTGCAACCTTAGAATTGATGGCTAAATTGGATTCACGGAGTGCATTCAAATCAGGTGGTGAGCTGGTAATTGGTATAAGGATATGTATTGGGTTAGAAAGTGTTGTTAGTCTTAGTAGTAGTGCTAGAAGATGTCAAAGAACTTTAGAACGCAGAAAAGGAATTAACCCGGCTCTACGCCATCCTGAATAAATGTTCTTTGAGGTAATGGTCTTTTGACAAGCTCTAATATAGAGCTCAAGCCATTCTCCTTTGCTGATTCTTGAAATATTATTGGATACAAAGCGATCAACCTCTTGGCCAAGAGCTATTGCTAGTAGCCCAAAAACTGCTATATCGAGTGGCTGAGTGTAGTGAGAGGTATGTGGTGGAAGAACAAGCAATTCGATATTATGATCTATGCAATAAGCAAGGAAGTTTCCAGAAATATAGCTGTTGTGTTTATTACAGATCAGTAAGCGTATTTAACCTTATGCCTTCTCTCGTGTTGTTGGCTCAAATACACATCTCAACTACTCTAGACTGTGCTGGTTACTTGTCTAGCCTTTAGCACTAGTACTAAACACCCAGTCGTGTGATGTAGTTCCAGTAATCCAGTTATTGCTAATCATTTTCACTTTGAAGATGACAAGAGGTGGCAGAACAGTTCCATCACCACTAATGCATTCAACAATAGAAACCCACTCTTGACGTCCTGGCTCTACCTTATATCGTGTTCTTAAGGTAGTGTCAATAATGACTCGATTGCTTTGACTACTTCTAATAGCGAAACCAGTCTCATCCATATTATAGATGTTACTATCGCTGATTTGGTAGGTTGCCACAGTACTCTCAAAAGCATCAAACCAATCGTTAATCGCTTCTGTTGTTGCATCTTTCCATCGAGTAAAGTCCATTGCATGACTTCTGACAGTACCTAGGTTAGGATATTGTCTAGCAAACTGCTTAACCCATTCTTTGCCAATGGGTAGTATATTGACAAGTTGCATATCTGTAGTGTTGATTTTGACGACACGATGCATCAAAATTTCCCATGCCATCTCCCTTACAATCCGATGGCTTGCAGGATATCCTCCAGCAGTTAATCGCTTGATCCATAATACAAGCGCTTCTTCTTCAGCTTTAGAGAGCAACTGAGTTGATTCACGGCTTTGGGTATGGGTTGCACCTCCATTAAAACGACGCATTAAGGTGCTGCGATCGATCTTAAAGTGCTTCGCTGCTGCATATACACTCTTGAATTTTTTGTCCTGCAAAGCAGCTACAGCTGCATCGATTCGAGCATTTGTTTCAGCTAATTTAGAGCTTAATTTGCGCGGCATGGTGAGTTGGTGGGGGTCGATGTGGTGGGGTTCGCGAAAAGCGTTGCAAATGGCCATCCGTTGCAAATGGCCATCTCGGATTCTATGGGTGATCAGGAGTTCAGACCATGTCGAGACCGCCAAGGTTGGTGGCTAGCGCTACAAAAGATTTAACATGCGCTGCCTACAACAGGCACGAAGAAGTAGTAGGTCTACTGTTGGAAAATGGGGCTGATATCTCTACTAAGAACGTCGACGGGGAGACAGCAATCAACCTAGCTTACAGTCAAGGATGCACATCTGTGGCACAACTCTTACTCAGCAGAGGCCCATATGTGACACCAACGACTCTATGAATGCTGGCTGGACGAACAATAAAACAACTATGAGAAGTTCATGTTCCAAAAGGGGGAAACCACCTTGTCGACAATACGTATCAGCAATGCCACCCCTTTTCGGAGCCCCTGTTGTGTCAATACGTGGAAATTCCACCTGCCTAGACGTACTAATACCCTCTACGCCCTTACATGTGCCATGCTGGCGACCTAAACCCCCACCGGGTCCCTCCCTCTTCCCCGCCCTCACTCACTGTCCGGAGGCGTTAAGGATAGAGGGGCGCAATCACCCACCGCCGCATGATCCAGATGACACCCCCAACAGAAGCCGGCCAGTCCACCCAGCAGCCGCTAACAACCTCCCCTCCCAACGTTCCCCTCGTCATATCAGAAGCACATACCCACACCACGCCCACGCAAACCAGCCTACAGCCAATCCACGATCTCAACGCCTCACCCACCTGACATCACCTCGAACCCAACGCAGCATACCTTACTACCCCTCACTTAACCCTCGACGCCCAAAGATCTTGCCGGCCGCTCGCAAACCCAAAGACTCCCATCCACCCAACATCACCAGGAACTAAGACCGGACCTCCACAACATACGGCAGGCCACATAATACGCGATACCTTCCTTCTCTAGAACCGCGAACCTCCGAGCCCCTTACCCCGGCAGGCCTCCCCGAGCTCAAGAGACCAAAATGCAGTGTCAACAAACACTGGGGCAGTCCAACTGACAACCAACAACTCAACAGGAATACGGCAGCGATACCATAGAGAACACGGACTACCGTCTACCCCGTCCAGAGCAAGTTTCGCTAATTATTATCGGCAGCAGACCATCTACGGGTAGATGCCAGAGGAGTGGGTGCGAGTATCGTGGTTATCCAGGGCCATAACCTGTGTGGTGAGTGAACCCAAACGGCAATAAGAAGAGAACAGCGGCACTACTTATACATACCAGTATCTCACTACCCCACACCCACCGCTCCTCCATGCTACCAAGCGACTTCCACAAACCTATAATTACTCCACCAAGAAGCCATGCGTACACAAAATAGCGGAAATGCCGGTCCTACGTCGTGTCCGAGGCTAACTAACGCCCACCCAAGGGCCAGTTTGGACACCAATATCGGCGACAGGCCCTAGTTCCGACCGCCTCGTTGGGGTTATTACCTTGATAGGGTGCATCCAGTATCTACAGTATGTTGGTAGGTAAGTTAGCAACGTCCCCATGTGTTGCTCGATCACAAAGCGGGGTTTACCCACCAACCTAAACTTCGTGCTGTATCATCCCACACGTACGCCACCACACGACATTAACCCAGCCCATCCCCATCCATCAAGTCGAGTATGGGGATAGACATAGGAAGTGTCTACTCTTTGTCGTCGGAGTCGTGTCGATGGGTCAACTCCATGCAGCTCGTTCGATACCCGCAGCGATCGATAACTGACAAGCGACAAGTAGGATAACTAAACTCCCAAATGTCAAACGATAGACTTTGCGGTGCCCTTCAGTCAACCCTCTACCCAGCTTATCCTCGGCACTCCACAATTCATCCGTCGGACCTAAACGAGACACCGCGGCCCTCCTCCGTGGCCACCCTGGGTCCAGATAGCTCCGCAGCGACAAATCTTCGACTGCGATATATCCCTCAAACACCTAATATCCCTGGAGTGTCTGGCGGTTCCAGCGCACAATTACACCCTCTCCGCCACATTTGACGAACCAGCGTGGCAAATGCTTACGCAGCATTCGGCTTACGTCCGCGAGCCTGCCACCGCGATAGGGCTCTACCCCCAGGCCATATACCATGTCAGAGGGGTCCAGCGGTGGTGGCGAGCAAAACAGGGAATGGAAGGAAGAGGGTTTGGGCGAGGGAGAGTTGTAATAGACCATCCCACCCAACAAGGACTAAATGCCAGTAGACAGGGAGGTGAATCACTAGATATGACAGGCCGCTGGCCCTCCCTTGTTCCCACCTTCATTCATCGTTCATCCGCCATCTCGGGTGAAAACGGACATTCAGCTAAACTAACGTCGTTTGAAGTTGTCAAACCGGGAAGGACTCACCGCCGATTCCCAAGATATGGGGGCCACGGCCCAAAAGAGTTGTTTTATCCCCCTTCAATTGGACGTGGGCTTGGATAAGCATTTAGGAACAAGTAGGTGGGATCCCTTGTACCACCGAACTCGGGCTTTCCAGCAGCGTTTCATGCTTCCTGGATGGATCTGCGTGAATACCCAGCCACGTCAACTATCTCGCTTCCACAAGCCAATGGATTGGCAAATCCACCACACCTGGACGGCGGTCTGCCCTAAGAAACCCTAAGAACCCCACCCATCCTTGCGTGGTGGGATGGCATCTTGGCTCGCAGCTGTCATCCATCCCACAGCTGCAGCACCCCGACCCTTCGGAAGCGGGGCGGGATGCGGGGAATTCCCCACACAAAGGAAAAGAGTGGGCGGGCGAGCGGGCGGGCCATATATGTGCAGCGGGGACTCGTCACCCCGCACATCACGTATCCCCGCCCACGCCAATAATCCAAAAGTGGGTGCGGAACAGCTTACGCGTTGTCGGAGGAGTCTTCGCGCCGAGTGTGATAGGTAGTTTGTCCGGACAGATATAGCATTGCCAAGACCGCCAGCTTGGGGAGCGGCGGAGGAGTACCGCATACAAGATACGAATTGCTGCACGGGGGGACGCGTGTTCCCGACACCCTCCGGTACCCCATCTAGGCAGCAAGCACAGGAGACATGACTAGGGCGCTTCATCCGATCATGAAACCTTAGCAGAGTCCGGTTCGGGCCAGGTCACGAAAGTAAGAGTCCGTTGGTTGGGGCGGTGTGATTGCTAGGAGTCTCCAGCAGATCGGCTCATTGCCCGAAGCCAAGAGATACCGTCAGAAAGCTTACGTAGCCTAAGCTTAATCTCAAGCCCCAGCCGCCCGAATTAGGTCCCCTAAGCGGGAGCAGGCTATGTACTAGGGTGTGGGGATAAGTCTCTGGCCCCCTCCATCCCAATAGTGATGTGCACGGGCCAAATACTTACCCTTGACCCCGAGTACATACTTCGTCCGATCCAGCCATCGTTAGTCTGTACTCTCTGCCCGAATAGTCTCGTTTTCAGGCAGTGCGTCGCCTTTCACACACAACTCTAGCAAGTGCCTCTACATGCGCACATATAGGGTCTAAACCCCCTGAGCACGTGAATTACTGGGTGGACTCACTCGAATGCAAAGATCGTTGTCGACACAGAGTACCGGGCGTAACCGAAACATTTCAGGCAATATGTAAACTCAGTCTCAAAGCCTTAGATTCGTTTTACTAATGCCTAAACTTCCCTACATACACTCGTGATAAGAAAACACGTCAACGGCATAAGTCAATCCAACGAATCTCGATCTTTCCCGCCCTTTTAGCGCCACGTAGCGAAATCGAGTCTACACTCTTAAGTTGGGGATCCACCAGTAAGACCAAGGATCTGGCCTATATTGGAAGAAACCGTTAGCATGGTGGCCGGGGTAGGGACGGGGATGCTTACCATTGACCCATTCACCATCCTGAGAGCACAAGAAAGCAACGACACGGCCAATATCGATAGGCAGACCGACACGGCCAAGAGGGCAGAAATTGGCGAGACCTTCATCAAGCTTTTCTTCGGACGTGGAGGGATCGGCACCAGGGGTGTAGCGCCAAGCGTTCTCGGAGTACATGTCAGTCTTGACACCACCCGGGGCGATGGCATTGACTGTGATCTTTCTAGGGCCACAATCGGCTGCGAAGCTACGGGTGAAGCCCTCAACAGCAGCCTTGCTGCCGGCGTACAGGGCATGGTTCTTGACACCCTTCATGGAAGCGGCGACAGAGGACATGAGGACAATACGGCCGTATTCCTCGCAGTAGTTGAAGCCGGCTTGGGCGATGAAGAATTGAGCACGTGTGTTAAGGGCAAAGATATCATCGTATTGCTGTGGGGTGACCTGCCCTGCGGGGTAGAAAGCTTCCCTGCCAGAGTTGGAGATAACAAAGTCGATCCTTCCGAAGTGTGCCTTGGCCTTATCGAACATCGCAGTGATCTGCTCAGGGTGGGTGATGTCAGCCTTGATGGCAATGGCCTTCCGCCCTAATGCCTCGATCTCCTTAACGACCTTTTCGGCACCCCCGGCGCTGCTGGCGTAGTTGACGACAATGTTAGCTCCGCGCTTCGCAAGCTCCAGGGCAATGCCTGCACCAATGCCGCGGCCGGCACCGGTGATCAGGGCAACCTTGCCGTCGAAACGGGCGGTGGGGACTTCGCTGGAAGGGCTCATGTTGGCAGTGGTACCGATCGTCTGATGCTTTCGGGGTTCGGAAGTCGGTTGGCTGTAGACGGAGGGAGGGTGGATGTCAATGAAGGCACAAAGAGAGCGGTTGGTATGCAACAGAGATATGCAGAGAAGAGCGGGTTACGTATGCAGTGGTACGTATGCGTTTGATGGCAGCAGGCTGGATGATGCAATAGAGAATAAAGAAAAAAAGCTGGTTGTGCCCGCCGAAAGATAGCATTAAGTAGACACAGGTCCCCAGTGCGCACAGGCGTAGTGGAGCCATCCGATGTGCAATGGCGAGTTCGCGATGAGTCCGGCCCCGCATGTCCGACGGGCAGCGGACGGGGCGCAGAGCTCAGGCTAAGCGCTCCGGGCAGCCCCAACAGCGCGAACGAACAGCGCACCGCGAACCGCGAGACAGCGAGACACGGCGCCCGGGCCAGCGTCGGACTTGCCCCAGTTGCCCAGGCACCGCAGAAACGCGCCATCTCCGGCGGCAAACATCCGCACCCGCCGTCCGTAAGCCGCATCGCGAACTGCCCCCTTCCCCCCCATCCGCCCCGCCTCTGCACTCCGGACCTGCGTCCTCGCCCAGCAGCTGCGGCTCCCGATCGCCGGACGCATTCCTGCCTTCTGCAGACACGCGTACGTGGCCTTTCTCCCTCTCTCCCTCCCCCTTCCCTTCTCCGGTTGCTCGAGCCACCGGCTTCTGCACTTGGCCGCCAAGACCCCGCCGCCCACCAACAAACACCGCTGCCATTGTTGTCACTCAGGTCCCTCTAGTCAGTCTCCTGCCCCAAACTTAATACTTGTCCCACCAGCATTCCCCGAGCCTCGACCAAAGTCACTCTCTCTCGCGCTATTCTCACTTGTCCGGTTTCACTGCCGCGCCATTCACGCACCCACAATATGCAAACACGGGTATCAATCTAGATCCACGAGATCTGTGGCTAAAGAACACGCCATGAGCAACGACGACTCTTTTCACTTCGCACCAAGGCAAGAATCCAACTTAAAACTAGCCGTATCCCCCAACGCCCACGCTAACATCGAATTTTCCCTCTCATAGACTTTCCTCAGACTTTCCCACTAGGATATACACTTGCTCCATGCGGAAGAACACCCTCATTCCTCCACAACCCTCCACGACAACATACGCAAACCCACCCCGCGACACTGATCACCATCCGTCAGCAGCCACCCATTAGTCTCGATTACCATGACCCTTCGGCTTATCACCATTGGTGGATAGGCTCCGGATACGCTCAGACGGGACTCACGAGTACGATCACGAAGGTGGAAAAGTAACTTCCAATCGATTCTACTACTTCAGCAAGAATACTCAGTTCGGACTAAATATTAAAGGAGAGAAAAAGAAGCACTAAAACTTAAACGGACTGACGAGATCATTAATCATTAAACAGTTGAAAATGCACGAATCGAAGGAGTACCACTCCAAGGAAGAAACGCCGCCACCTTGCCTCAAGGCTTCAATCATTTTTGCGATCCCAAATCCATCCGTGGTGAAGAGTAGGCTAGAAAAAAGCAGGGAAAGATCATAGCTGGCGGAAGTTATTGCCAGACTGCTAGTAGCACCGAGTACTCCAAATTCAACCCCAATACCAGCTCCGAAATTAAGAGAAAAAGAAAAAAAAAGATTGCCGAACTAGAAGGATGACAAGGGTAAAAAAACCCAAGATCTATCTTACAGACGAATTAATTTGATTATTACTCCAGCTATCAAAAAGCCTTCGGAGTTTATTTTTAATGCCCTCCGAGAAGCGTGTAGGTACGCCCTCCTCCAGGATTTCAATACAGTGTAAGAGAACATTATGAGGATTATCCAAGGAAATTAACGCGCCGTCGCGTTTCGTCAGCATAGGCACACTAGTGTCTCTGTTCCTGAGATACTGGGTGATGGAGTGATGCTCTAGCGGTAGGTTGTCTATCGCGAAGGTGGTACTCGCGTCGGTATACATAGAAACGCCCCCTTGCGGAATGAATTCATTTTGCGACATCATGCTTCCAGTCCACAGGATCAAGGACACTCGATAGACCGCGGCAGGCCACCATGGAGGCCGCACCGCCTTCGACATTGATCGTATGAGACGAAGGACTTGTCCACAGTGTACATAAGCCTCTTCGGTTTCCTGGATGCATCGCCTTTGTTGCACTATCAAGTTCTGGTAGGTCCCATCGCAGCCCTCGCGGCGTGCAAGTTGTTCAATGCTAGTGAAAGCGGTCACGGCATTCAGACTGATGAGATGGAACATGACGAGATTCGCTTGGGTCACTGGGCACACGATGTTGTTCTTGGTGTAATGCTCGGATAGGTCATACCACCGTTGCAGCAGGGTCTGGACTTCCTCTAAGCGCACTAGTGTCGATGCTTTTGTCACAGTGCGAGATCCCTTGCGCGAACCCACACTATCGGAAAAGCAGCTCAATAGCTGGCGGTGGTGCCAGACCAGGCCTTGGAGGGGGTGCAAGAGTAGCCTTAGTTGAAGTGGCGTAAGCTGAATGTTCTGGCGAATAATGTCATCGTCCAAGAAGTGACGAAACAGGTCACGGAGTGACATGGGACAGGTGCGTGGCATTAGACTTGATTGGTAACCCCCAGAGAAATCATATGTCTGTTCGAAGGCCTCTAACCACTGGGATGGTGTCTTCGCATGCCACAGCCGATCGGCGTCAGGCATCGCAGCTCCGAGTTCTATAATAGAGAACATCGAAGAGGCGTCATGGAAAAGAGTAAGCTCCTGATCGGCCATTACCCAAGAGTAGGTCAACCTTTAAAACACCGTATTAGCCTGTAGAAACTCAAAAAAGGGCAAGGGGCTCTTGGGCTTACCTGCTTCGACTCTCATTCCTGATCCATTCCCTCCACGATCTCCAAACCATATCTTGGCTAGAACGATTATGGGGCACAGGGAGAGTCATTTGACGGGGCTCCAGCATTCCTGCATGTTTGAGCATCTGTCATGTAAAAAAAAACATCAGTTTCATTCACCCTTTTTGCGCAACGTAAATAGAAAAAATACTGACAGCAATATACATGCCACGCTGACCCATGGCAATATCCATATGCCACTTATCACCAGACCAACCAGCCTGTATTGTAAAAAGCAGCGCGCAACGGAGGACCGTTGGGTCAGCCGAAAGTAGAATGTCTTTCTCGATAAGGTCAAACAGAGATATACGGCAGGCCTCCGCCAGGCCACCAGTTAGGTACCGCGCTTGAGTGTTTGGAATGACCATTGCACCCTGAGCGATCATAAGAAGAATCAGTAGGCTCGCCGCCTTGTCATTTCCTAGCTGCATCATGAGCTCATTTGCATTAAGCTCCCCGGCGGGCACTAAGGTGTAATAGTGCTCAAAAGTATTAACGTAAGCCCTAAGGAAATCTTCCAATACATTAGGCGGTGGAAGAATAATGAAACGTGAGTTGCTGGAATTAGGGGAGCCATAACTCCCAGGGGAACCGTGGTCGACTCTATGAATTTCTAGTGCCTTGTGAAGGAAACTTTGTGTAATTGCCAGAACCTTGTCCCGCGTGCCGGGAGCGAACTGGGAGACGGAGATACCATCATTGTTTGCAAAGTTGGCATCTCCCAGGGCAGCGTCCCAGGTGTCCCATGCCTCATGGCTAGACAGTATATGTTCCAGTCTCTCCAAGTGAAACTTCGCCGTTCGCGGACAAGTGCTGGAGGGGACAGGCGGATTGCACCGAAATGCGGGCCACCCTTCCTGAGCGGTAATTATGACTTCGATCTCCTGAACCACTGACATGCTGTCCATGATCACCGAGCCCACAGCATGGCCGGGGTATATCAGGGGGCTCCCCAGGTCGGAATTGGTGAACGCCGGTTCCCCCCTGGTTTGCATTGGTGACGATAAGGCTTCGATTGACTGAATGAAGCTACTAGTCCCGCAGACATCCCCATTAACCAAACCACTAGACTCAGCGCCCGGCGGACTTAGCAACTCCGATCTGCCAGAACTATCGTAGCCGAGCGGTAACCCCGCCAGTGTGTTCCAATCCATCATATACTGCTGTTCGCCTCGGTCGGATATTTCTCTGAAATCCGTGAATCCGGAAAGAGGAGTCATCTGTGCGAAATCGCCTTGGATCGGTGGACTGCCGGATTGCATCGCTGATGGAAGGTCCTTGGGTGGACTTTGACCGGACAGGGAATTGGCATCTCCCTCACGGGGCATGATACCGTTCACGCCATTAAGCATTGGAGGCGAAACTCCATTGTGCATCGGAGGCGAGACGGAGGAGGAGCTGTTGTTATCTGAGTGGCTCGAGCTTGACGAGGAAGATTGGTCAGGCACCACAGTCGTCGATTGTCCGTTTGGCGGAGCAACTAGAACCGGTCTGCGGCGAGGATTCCGTATGTTGCAAGGCAAATTTCGGGCTGCACAGCGGCTGCAGGGGAATTTCTTATCACATTTTGTCTTTGTCTTTGCGCAGTTGCTACAGGCAATTGGGGTTCGCCCTGCGTTCTTCAGAGCGAGTGCAGAGACCGGAGTGTTTGAATCTTGGCTCTCTTTGCCGTGTGCGGTGAAATGTCGTTGTAGGAGATCTCTGCATTACGAAAACCGTGACCTTCGTTAATCAAGTGTGACGAGGGACAGACTGGATCGGGGATCTTGCTGAAGGGGATCAACATACCTCCTAGCAAACGACATATGACAGGTGGAGCATTTGAAAGGCTTAACGTTGGTATCTAGACCGGGGAACCCGTCATTAGCGGCCAGACAAAACAATTCCATGGAATGCGAGAAACACGAAAACAAGGAAAATGCATTTGCGGCGGAAAAAGGGATTGCGTACGAGTGAGAATGTGTCGTTCCAGGTGCTCGTCCCGGGTAAACGATTGACCACAATACGTGCAAAACACCATCCTGGCGCCCTTTTCGCCGGCGGATGCTAGTGGGAAATCACAATTGTTGCAGAGGGAAACCGCTCCGGTAGTGGAAGAAGAGCGAGCGCGGGCTAGCTATAGCGAGGGCGAGGCGACCGGGGAACGCCAAGGGGAGGGAGAGATGAGACGCTGACGAGAAACGGAGACGTCACGGAGAATTGGAGAGAGGATTGAGCGAGAGTGCAGTTCTTGAGAACGACAGACTGGAGGGAAATTGGACGAGGAGAAAGGCGAAACGAGGGGGGGGGAGACGCAACGGCGGACACGAGGGCCAGACGGAGACTGGAGGAACGGACGCAGAAGGGGAGGCAGAGAGTGTGTGGTGGTGGTTGTGGTGGTGATAAAGGAACAGCAGCAGCAGGAGGAAAAGGTCGGCGGTCGGAGTCTGGCAAGCAGCAGCAGGCAAGCAGGCAGGCTAGGCGGGGGGGGATGCGTTCTTGACTGCTGCCGTTCCCCGCCCACATTCCACAGTCCAGCTCGTGTTCTTATCCCGCCAGGGCCATCTGAGGCTTTGGCTTGGGCTGTCGCTGACGTGGTACCAAGCGAGCGAGCGAGCGACCGCAGCGCCCACAACAAAACACTCACTCGCACTCACACTCTGCACAGCAACAGCACAAAGAGCACAGCACAACTCTCGACAGGCATTCCGCCGCACTCGGGGCTGTGACTAATCCAGTAGGCACCCACAGGCACCCACTCACCAGCTGCTCTGCGCCTGGTGGGGGCAGCAGGTGCTAAGAACGGTATATTGTGCCCGCCGACACCCTGCCCTGCGCACACCACACCCACCGACCTGGTCTGTCCCGTCTACGCTCCGTCCACTACTTGCCTGGACTGTACAATACACAATGCTGTACCTACGCCGTCGAGCCCTGCGCTGCTGCCGCCAAAGCAGCACTGGAACCGTCCCTCTCCGACGCTAGCGCTGCTGATTCGCTACCGGGCCTGCGGACGAGCTGGAGCTGGGCTCTGGGCTCTGGGCGTCGCGCTGAGTGCCGATCATGCAGCAGCTCCCGGCGGAATCTCCCATGCCGAGAGAAACAGCAAAGGGCGGGCTATTTTTCGATTGCACACTGACTTGGCGACGAGACATTCTCGGATCCCAAATTGCTGCTCCCAGTCCAATTTCACGCTGGCTCTCTTCACGCTACGTGCGTGGCTCATTCATTCTCTCGTAACAGATTGCGCCAATTTGCAGGCTAGAATAGGCACAGAGTTGCTCTGCTCTAGAGAATACAATCCCATCCCATCCCATCCCATCCCATCCCATCCCTTCCCATCCCTTCCTATCTATCCAGTGTCCGCGGCTGGGGACACCACTCAAAAGCTCAACCCGGAAAAAAAACAAAACACCCCCCCAGTGATCGACATACGCCCAACTGGCATCCAAGCACTGAGACAGCCAGCGCGGCCTGATCGCCCGCCTCTGCCAAGCTGGGTAAAATGCGAAAAAAAACTGGAAGGTACACCATCTGCTCGAAGTCTGTACTGTATCGCGCGAACCGAAATCTCTTAGGCCGTGAAACGTTAATCGTTCGAGGACAAGTTCCCAACGTTTGGTTGGTACTCGCACCTCGCACTTCGCACCCCTTCCAACCCTTGAGGCAGTGAAACCCATGTGAAAACCTTCTCGAATCCATTCGCGCTCGTACCGTCTCGGGCTGTGAGTCCAACCCCCCGACCGATAATAGTCACCGTATCTGCAAGGTAGCCGCGTACGGGAATTGCCCCAATTTCTCCCGCTTTGGGATATTTTTGTCCATTGCCGGTTCTGCTGCGATGGTCGACCTTGGGCTACATGCGAATCGCCACCGCCGCCAACACCCAACGTCCTACGTTCCTATGTTCCGCGGAGTCGATGAGGAGTGTTGTTGGCAGCGACGAGGGTAGGGATCGCCGAAAAATGCATCAACGGTCTCGTCGATCACAACGTGACGGCGGCGAGCGCATCGGAATGTTGCCTTCCCCCCCCCTCGCCTTTATGACCCACGGACTATTCATTGTGATTTAACCAAAACCGGGCGATGCTTGGTGCTGTTCCTTTATGCATACCAGGACAGTCTAAGCAATCCAAGCAATCCAAAAAAGCATGGCAAGGAGGAACTAACCGAATAGGAGCGTTGTGCGGCAATCTCATGCTCTCGGGGGAGCCACCAGCATCATAGTTCAGCACGACCTTGCATCCGTCCTAAGTCCCCAGCAGGATAGACTTGCATCATGACTCCGATACCCCCCCACTTTCCCTGGAAGTGAGGGCAGCTCTGCACGCGGCAATTGGATTAGCCTAGGTAAAAGAGACGCAAGGCTAGAGTGGGTCCAAATTTGGCAATAACCTTGTTCCTGCCACGAGGCTTGGTAGTGGTGTGGTGTGGGTGGATATTAAAGCAAACGAGAAGGAGGGGAGGCTAAACAGCAAAAACAGAAAGGCACGGAATACATACTCGAGTACTAGCCACCTAGACCTGATTCCCGATACAGGCATCATCGAAGCTTAACACCGTGATCCCGTGCTACAAATGTATTGATTTTGTGCAACTCGACATGTTGACATCACCGCCGCCACGGCCATCAATCACTGTGATTAACACATGTACGGACCAAGTCAAGGCTGAAAACAAAGTAGCGGAAGGTAGGTTATGTACGTAGTATAGTAGGTGGTTTGGTTGGATAGACGGCCTTCTGCCAGAGAAGAGAAAAGAAAGAAAAAATATTTGGTTCTGGCCAGCTTCCACCAGCCCCGCCTGCAGAAAAACAAGCCAGCAAAGCATCCTATCTATCTTTTAACTCACTCCCCCCCTTCCCCCCTCTCACCCGGTCAATGAGAAGTCACCCCCCCGCCCGGAGTGGGTGATGGGGGAAATTAGCAAGGCGAACCTAAATGTCCCTCTCCAGAGTCCGGCAGTGGAGGGCACAGCGCATGGCATGGCGTCGCAGAAGGCCCGCAGCAGGACACATACATTGCCACAGCACATTTGGACATACGGAGAAGGTAGTACGTAGTAGGCACAGAGCGGGAGGATACGCTGGCATCCGTGTCACGGTTCGTTCGTATTCCGGGGGTGGGCAGTGCAGAGGAACAGCGAACAGGTCGAAGCTCCACCAGGATGGAGGAGCGAAGGGCGAGCGGTGGGGAGCCGAACATCCCTCCTGGCCCAGCAGAAGCGAGGATCTAGCCGCATATGTAATGCAACATACGAAGATCTGTCTCTTGTTCGGGTTCCCCACTCGTCCAGCCAATGCAGAGTCCGGAAGGAGGAGGAGGAGCAACAAGCAACATGCAACAAGCAACGACCAGCAGCAACCAGCAACCAACAGCAACCAGCAGCAAGCAACAAGCAACAGCAATTGCCTTCTCGCCGTGCATCGTGCATCGAGCCGTCCTCCAGAACCAGGCTGCCTCTCCCCAAAGCGTGCGACCAGGCATGCACTGGCAAATCGGTCGCTCAGCTGGGAATAGCCTATCGCGTCATCCCGGGGGCCCGCGTCGACTGGATGGGAGCATTAAGGTGTGGAACGGTGTGGCCAGATGCGGACAGCTGCCGACGGAGCGGAGCCAGGGACAATCTGACCCGGCTCCTCCCACCACCACCACCACCACCACCACCACCACCACCACAACCACCCACACCGTCGCTGCTCAGCCTGTCAACGCCGACGCAGCGAACAGAAACAATGTCGCCCCAACCCGGGGCAGAACTGCGGCAGGGCTCCCGAAGATCGCGTCCGGCAGCCCCGGAAATCTTGTCTGGTGGAGTACAGAATTGCGAGAGAGCGCAGCCGATACAAATTCCACGGCACGCTCCGCCCAGCAGCCCAGACAGATCCAACTCATAGACGGGGCGCGCAAGGGTTTCGCGTGCGACGATTATATTGACGGGCGCCCATTCCTCGCGATCGGCTCCGGTCCTGGACACACTTTCGCAGTTCTGAGTGGGGACGTGGGGACGTGGGGACGGGGAGACATGGAATCCTGCGTGGGTGCGCGGGTGCGGCAACGGTTGGGTTGCGGAGCCAGCCCGGCCCCGAGCCACTCGCACTCCACTCCACTCCACGGTGCTGTTAAATCCGGAATAGATAGGCCTCAGCTGCTGCCCCGCCCACGCACTGCCAGCCAACAGTCCAACCTCGCGCCGCCCAGATCAACAGAAGAACGAAAGAAACCCCACTGCTCACCGTCCTATCTTTCCGCCCTTATCATTTCGAGCAGGGCCCCTGCACCGACGCAGCTATCACCGTCAGTAATAACTACACTGGTCGAGGTCACCAGGTCACCATCCGGGCCTAATCATAGCCTCAGCAGCCTGAGTAGTTTACGGTAACGGCAAGAATGGCGACAGGCCTTGCAGTCATACCCAAGGGCTGGATCATCGGCGAGGAGAAGTACAACACCCGCTACCCGCACCTGGACTCTATCAAGGCTCTCTGGGAGGCGAAGTGGAAATTCCCGGTAAGTTCGAATTATAACGCGTCAAGACATAAATATTTAGATTTAAGATTCAGGCACGGCTGTGCCTTTTTTTTTTTTCTATTTGCATTCCCTTGCCATTTGGTGTTTTTTTTGTTTATTTTTAGCCGCGCAGCACACCCTCGCCCATAAGGTGGTGGGGCGTGGGGAGGGAGGGGTGCATGGTAGCGCAAGGCTTGACGTCATCAGCTGGGAAAAAATTTGGAGGCTGAGACGCGCAATCATCACCATCTTGACAACGCTTCTAATAAACCACTCTACAGTGCACCAAGGGCATCTATCCGTTTCACGATGGAGCTTACGAGGATTTCGAGAGCGTGTTCAATGAGCTAATCAAGGTACCCAACAAAACTACTCTTTGTCACGTAACGTCTCTAACAGCAGTCCGTCGCCAAAGAACAATATCAACGACGGCTACTCGGACGAATACACAAAGACCTTTTTCCCAGTCTGCGAATCCGTCGTCAAGCAAGCCGAAGCTGCCGAGGCTGCCAAAGACATACCAAAGGCCATCGAGCTCTACCTCCGTGCAGCATGTCTCTACCGGATCTCACGATTCCCACACCAGCTCTCCACAATCCCGGGAGTCAAGACCGACGCATGGGAAACACAAAAGAAGGTCTACCTCAGAGGCGCAAGCCTTTTTGACACCCCGGTACACGAAGAGCTGATCTCGCACACACACGCCGCGGGCGAGGACGGCCCAACCATACCCGTATACGTCCGTCTACCCACCATCGCGTCTCGCAACAACCCTGTCCCTTCTATCCTCCTAATCACTGGGCTCGACGGCTATCGGCCTGATAATACCCAACGCAGTCAGGAATTCATCAATCGCGGCTGGGGATGCGTAATCGCTGAGATCCCAGGCACAGCGGACTGCCCCGCCGACCCCAAGGACCCCAAATCCCCCGACCGTTTATGGTCAAGTGTATTGGATTGGATGGCTGCGCATGGTTCATTTGATACGAAGAAGATAATGGTATGGGGCCTTAGTTGCGGCGGGTATTATGCCATTCGCGTTGCGCACACGCACCGGGAAAGGCTGAGGGGCGCGGTTGGGCAGGGGGCTGGGACACATCATTTCTTTGGAAAAGAGTGGCTCAAAGGGGTGGACAATCATGAGTACCCATTTGCGTACGCCCTGCACCTGTCCATATTGCTGCTGCCTAGACTAATGATGACGTGCGTGTCACTACCATCAGCGCGACACCTGCACTCGCTCTGAAACACGGCTACAGTAGCGTCGAGGAATACCGCGAGGGAGCACAGAAGAAGTTTTCCCTTGTAGAGACGGGAATCGTCAATATGCCTTCGACCAGGTTGTTGCTCGTGAATGTAAGAGGACTGCCATCGTCATCAAAACATCCCGCGTTGCATTACAAACACTAACCCCTAATGGGATCGGCGTAGGGAATGTCCGACGGGCTAATGCCAATCGAAGATTCATTATTGATGTTTCAATATGGAACACCAAAAGAAGGAAGGCGCGTATTAATTTTCATACTTTTTTATTGGTTTTTTTTGTTTCGCTCGCTTCCGTCTCCCACTGCCCAACCGATCGCCTTGTTTCCAGGGCCAAGAAATCCGGAACTCTAAAATTGATTGAACTCTGCACTGACTAACAATCACAGGTTCTACCCTGACCTACTTCACATGGGATACCCGCTGTCCAACGGAGCAGTGTACCCATGGTTGGAGAGTGTGATGGCTGGTTAGGATACGGGAGCTTCGGACTCCTTACAAGGCAATATGATGAGGGCGCCTCGACTGGCCAGGGGGGACGGGGCTCCTGAAGCTCCTTTGAAACGACAAGTGTTAAACAAAGTAGGAAGAGCTATCCGCTAGGGGTAGCAGTGGTCTTTTCCGCTCTCAGAAATCGCGGTGAATCTATTTCCTCGTAGCGCTTCTGTGACATGCAAGAGAGTAAAAAATTGCAGAGCGTCCCAGCAAGGATGAGTGAGGCAATATTCTTTAATCTCGCCTGTCCGCCATCTCCCGACCTCGCATCCACCAAACAACAGACGCACTCTTTGATCATGGCTGTTCAGCTCCAATAGCCCCCTAAAGCCCTTAAAGCGGCACACCTGGCAGGTGGCCCAAAACGCTCTGGCCAATTTCGCTTAGTCCCAAAGCGGATAATGCCCAGAGCCGCCGCATCGCTCTTTTTGCTTCTTGCGCTGTTGCTTCTTGTAGCGCGCTGCTCTTGGAGGGGCGGGCGGGACGGGATGATGATGACCGTGTCAGCCCTCGAAGCGCACACCTGACAATAGCTGCACACAATCACTGTACACAATCACTGCACAACCACTGCACAATCACTGCACAACGGCTGCATCACGGCTGCCAAATGCCAAATGCCAAATGTCAAATGCCACAGCTCATCCCATCTCATCCGGACG
This sequence comes from Geoglossum cookeanum, assembly GCA_021527025.2. Lineage (NCBI taxonomy): Eukaryota > Fungi > Ascomycota > Geoglossomycetes > Geoglossales > Geoglossaceae > Geoglossum > Geoglossum cookeanum. Next base: position 6,823 of record JAJDFF020000178.1, on the reverse strand, counting down.
GACGGTGCCAACGAGCGAGGGCGAGCAACGGAAACGCGCGCGCTATTGCCTGTTACCTGTTACACTGCCAACCGCCGCCCCCAAGCACTGGAAATTAAATGTCTCTCATTGCGACGTTGTACAGTCCGCGGTGGTCATGCTGTCAAGGTAGCAGCGGTTGTGCAAGCTATTCTGTCCAGAGCGATTCGATATTGTACCCATTTATCATTTACCCGGGTGCCCCCGACGCAACATATTCGTCATTTGCTGCCCCCCGTACAATATTGTACATCCCGTATCCCGTATCCCGTACAAAATACTCTACCGTGTAGTACAAGTACAATCTTGTACACCACACACATACACACCCCCGTCGACCTGACCTTCTGTGCAAAAGCTGCTCAACCCCAGCCTAGCGCCAATTCCCCCACCATTACCACCACCACCACCATCACCTCCAACAAATGCCTTCTGTCTGCACCGTGCAGCAGACGATCGGCCCATGGGCTTTCTTTTTCCTGCCGTGCCGCCACGTTTTTCTGTCATGTCTCGCGACCGACCGGGCCAAGGCCAATGAATGTGTTCCTGGCTGCCAGTCTTGGCGCTCTCTCTCTCTTGGCCCGGCCACCGCCCCCACCCATGCGCCCGTGCGGATTACACGGCAGCAAACAGGCTTTAGAGTTAGAGTTAGCGTCAGTTGACTTTATATGGAAAGAAAATGAGATCAGCGGAAGAGAGCGCAGGCAGAGAGCGCAGCAAGGGCAGGGCAAGACATTCGGCCAGAGGACGCAGCTGTGACGCAGCCCGAGAGTCCGCCGCTTGCCCTGTTGGGTGTTCGCAGGGCCTTTTGCAGGGCCTTTTGCAGGGCCTTCACAGGTCCATTGCAGGCCCTTCGCAGGGGTCGGACATCCCGAACCCCTCCTTCTGGGTTACTCTCAATACAATAAACACAAAGCATCTTCATTAACAGACAGGCGGCAACCCAGACAATTTACCTCAGCCCCAGGCAATGGGTTAGCAAAGGCAAGGGCACGGTATGTTGCACAAGTACAATATACACAGCTCGCTCTGCATGCAAAACGCAGCTCCTTTGCCTGGTCGAAACGCCAACGCTGACCTTGTTCCCGGGTGTGGGCAGACGGAGCTCAGGACGACTCTACGGGGTTTTGTTGGGCCCTGTTGGTGGTGGTCAGGCCAGGCGATTCCGGCAAAAAGAAGCAACATCGCTAGGATCGGGGCAATCGAGAGGGAAAAAGGAAGCAACAGAGAGACAGCGGAGGCAGGCGGGATTGGATACCCAAGAAGAGGTTTTACGTTGTGCATTGTGCCCCGAGCGAAGGTCCGATGCTCAATCCCGTCATGCTTCAGCCTTGCATCCCAAGCCTAAACACGCCGCACTCATACTCTTGCATGTATATGTGTGTGTATGTACAGAAGAATACTTGATCCCATCCTTTCCTCTCAGCAGAAACTACAATAACTCCCGCGGCATATGTAAGCCAAGAAAGAAAGGGGAAAAAAACAAAAAAAAAAAAAAACTTTAAACAGTACTATGTAAGCCTCTGCATGAGGTCATTGACTCCACAGTTCGGGTGACTTTGTTGATTGTGTTCGCGTGGTGGTGGGAAGGCACAGCAGCAGCAGCAGCAGCAGCATGTCAATCATGCACGCATGTATGTATGCATTACAGCATTACACACACAAATCAACGCTACATGTACATGTACAAAGAGTACAAAGCACAACAACACCTCTTGTGTAGTAGCAGAATGGGAGAATAGCAGTAGAAAAGTAATAATAATAATAAAATAATAATATACGGCACAGGAAATGCCCCTCCCTCTCCCTCCCTCCTCCCCTTCCTCCCCCCTCCTCCCGCGAACCCGACCCCAAACCCCAAAACTCCAAACCGCAAAAACCCCAGTGTTTTTTTGCACGGAAATGGAATGCCGGTCCCCAGCCAAATGGCTTTGTCTGCTTAGCCTGCATGTCACTAGTTCCGTGGTTAAGTTGGTTAAAACCATAGGATTGGTTTGTAGGATAAGAATATAGCCATGTTTTCGGTTGTTTCGTCTTTTAATTTTTTCCGCTTTTTTTTCCCGCGCTCTCTGTATACTGCTCTCTGTATACATGCATGTACATGTACATGCTCATCACTCTCTCACTCACTTGCTTGCTTGCTTGCTTACAATGCAGAGTGTTTTTTTCACTATTAATATCATGCCCTCTCTGTACACAAGAAAAGAGGCTGGTGCGGCGTGCCAACAGCCAACAAAAGTGACAGGACTTTTTAGTCGGTCGGACAAGAGACAATGCAGGCAGGCGGCCAGTCGCCCTCAGCCTTAGAGCTCGCTGCCCGCAACTGGCCGTCGGTATGTTGTTGCACGGGTACAGAAGAGTATTATTATTATTATTATTATTCATTATTCATTATTCTACTTTGTATTTGCCCGCCTGGGGAGTTGGTGGGAGTGAGTGGGAGAGGGAGGGGTTGGGGTTGGGGTTTCAGAGCACTGCCCGCGCCGCACTGCCCACCAACTGCCTTACTCACTACCCACTCACCACCCACTCACTACTTACCCACTTCTTACCCACTACTTACTCACCCACCCACTTGCTCACTCACCCCTCTAGCCAACGCATAAAAATAGACAAAAGTCGCGTCTTTGTTGCGTCCGTCCCGCCAAAAGTCAATCGGGGGAATATGTGTTCGCCTATCGCTCACGCGACACAACCTCCACCACAACTCTACAACTCTCTTTCTGTTTATTTCTATTTCTATTTCTATTTCTATTTCCTGGAAGGAGCCGGACCGACAACGGATGGCTGAGCAGAACACACACAACACAACACAACACAACACCACGACGTCGTTGCGACATAGCCACCGTGTTGGGGACCGACGGCTGATGGCTGCCTTTGGGAGGTCACCTGCTCGATTTTTTATCCCACCATCCTGTTATCCCACTATCCTCCGACAGCGGCGATACTACAGCAGCGATGCCGAGTAAGAATAGAAACCGCAGAGTCACCGGGCGGAGTCTGTTTGCCAGTCAGTCACAGGCGTTTGCCAGGACAACACAGTGTCTCCATGCACAGCCCCGGAGAAACTGATGCATTTGGGTTGCAGGAAGAAAAAAAAGATGAAAAATTAAAAATAAACGCTTTTTTGTACATGTACATGTACCACAAATTAAAAAAAAATTAAAAAAAAAACCTTTGGCACAAAATACTACGAGCCACTCACGACCAACAAGATTTGTAATACCGGGACACAGAGGACTAGTACTAGACTTTGGTTGAGCCGCAACACAGCGTTGGTAGCTCGCTGTTAGGGAAAATACAGGATATTTACAAAATATTAATACTACTTGTCATGAATGGTCAAGCAAAGAGGAATTCAGCCCAGGAAACACCAGGAGAGAGATCTCGCATCAGATTTTGAAACACCCGGGAGAGTGACAAGCACGACAGGCCTACAGAGGCAGGATTATATAGCAGAGGGATATATAAACAACTCTCGAGTCCAAGGTCAGACCACAACAAACATCGAAAAGAACCGCCACCGATCCTCAAGATCTAAATACGCCATATCCCTCAATCCCTCATGGGGAAGTTGGTTGGTATCGTATGAGAAACACCCCGTCTAAGATATCAATATATCAAAAATATATATATATATATATAAAAAAATCCTACCGAGAAATGCATTTTTTAAACCCGGCGGGCTATCTACTTGCTAGAAAACCACCCTACACTGCCAGTAAATTGCTTTGATATATTCAAAGGACGCTTTGCAGTTCTCCTAGTACTCAGAGCACGCAGGGAGGGATAGGGGTATATATGAAGACTCCTTCGGCGCAATACCCCACCAGAAGTCCCCTAATGAGGAAGGAGAGCACCCAGGGTGCTCAATTCACTGCATGAGAGCCATAAAAGAAAGGTTTGCAAAGGCTCCACATGACAGGAGAATATCCAAGCCACACCAGAGTTTCGAGGGAAGGCAATAGAGACTCCCGAGAGAAACTTCTATAGGAAGTTTGAGGCGCTTTCTCAAAGTCCACCAAGTCTGGTGATTTCCAAAGTGCCTCTGGCAAAGGAATTAAGATTCTAAACTCCGCTGGATTCCTCTCGGAGAGGTGAAGGGAGAGAGAAGTTGCAAAAAAAAAAAAAAAAAAAAAACGATATTTATTTCCTAATGCCTTTATCAAAGAAACAAACAAAAGAATCCGCATCACAGACCTCACAGCTTCACCACTGCGCGCCGTATTCCCGCCCGGTTCAGAGAGGCCATAATGCCTCCCAAAAGCAGGCGCAACACATCTGTTTTAGGTGAGGGGGGTTCTATGTGTACAATTTTATATATATATATCCCGGACAGGAGAAAAAAGCCCAAATAACCCACCCCATTATTCCGGGATCATACAGTGTTCCATCGGTAAGTAATGAGGAGGAGTTGTAGGTAGTGTTTTTATTTTTTTTTTATTTTTTATAGGGATGGCCGGGGCTAAAGAAGCGCTTGGTTTGGTTTGGTTTGGTTTGAAACCCCCGGAGATGTGAAATTCTGGATCATCCACCACCAAAGTTTGATGGTTCCGGTTGCTGTTCAGATTCCCTGGTGGCGTGTATAGGTGGAGCGGGAAAATGGTATGATTGTCGTGGGTTTCGAAGGCTCGGGGGTGCGCTTGGTGTTTGGGGAAGTGGTGGTGAAGGAGTGTATCATTCCCTCGATAATAAAAAGGGCATTCTGCCAACCCGCGCTGATGTTATCGGGAAATAGCAGAGGGATTGGGAGCTGCCACAGGGGTTGGTGGTGATGGGCTTTGGGGTGAATAGTTTGCTCGTCTTGCACGGGCAAACACATTCTAAAAAATCAAATAAAATAAAACACATCACGGCCGGCGAGGCAACCTGGGAACTGTGAGAGACAACGAGTCAGTACAGGACTACAGCACCAAGACAGCAGAAATCCGAAACCCTACCTGGCGGGGTCAATGCCATGGAAGCTCAAAGACATCTTTTGAAACAACAAACCACGTCAGGGCAACAACACCCCCACACGACCATGACATTTCATCACCGACTGAGAGAGGCTAAAACGCAGTATATCGTCTTCCTAAAAAAAAAAACCAGTCTCCATACATCGAAAGTACTCCCAGCGCTAGGATAGACGACCCGGAACACCCCCCCTATCTGTGGAATCCACCCCCTATCGCAGATTAGCCATATGACCTTATATATCCCCGCTCGACGGACGGGTTCCAGAGGATTAGGGATTGGGGCCATTCTCCGGTGTAGTTTATTCGGCGGCTTTCTGGCAGGTGTGATTTGATGGATCATTCTCGGAAGACGGTATGTGGGGGAAGCAATAAACCAGTAGGGAGATTTTCAGGGGAGAGGTTTGGTCTAAGACGTACGGTCTAACACGGCATCCTGGATATGCGTCCGGGATAGATAGCCGCCCAACGGACCGCCGGGGTGGGTTTTGTTTCGTTGGTCCCTCCAGAGTTGTTGCTACACCAAGATTTCCCGGCGATGCCACGGCAATAGCACGCTCTAGCGACGTAGAAGATGCAGGTGCAGACTAGAAAGATACGAACTATCCCCAACATCATCAGTCTTGTTTATCCATAGCGTTGTGCGAGGCCAGTTCATCAATAACAGCAAAAATAATGATAATAAAACCCTAATAAAAATATTTGTAAAAAAAAACCATCAACATCTCCCAAAGAAAGAAAGAAAAAAAGAAGAAAAAAGGGCAAAACCACCCCCCTAAAAACATACCCGTTTTTTGTCATTTTATTTGTTTCCACAAAAGATCCCCTCAACCGCCGTATTATTAGCATTCCACCCAAGGGAATAACATCAAACAAACCCCCCCTCCCCCTCCTAAAAAAAAAAAAAAGGAGGAAAAAAACATACTTCCCATCTAAAGCGAACTCCCTCTCTCCCGGGCGAAATAATCACCGCAAAAAACCCCCCGAGGTTCGAGCAGGACGTCCACCTGTTCTTTTGTCCGTCGATATGTGTGTATATATCGATACGTAGGAAGATTCTTAGGACATCCACCAAGGGAAAAACAACAAAATACAAAAAATATATATATATATATATAAATAAGGAGAGAAGGGGTTAAACTCCCCGCAGAGATACCGTTATAAAGGGAATAGGGCTTGATATGGACGCTATAAACCCCCCTCCTCCTCCTCCTCCTCCTCCTCCTCCTCCTCGGGAACAAAAGCCCCACAGAAGCCCAGAGGAAACAAAACCACTCCCAGCGGGAAAGACACGCAGAGCAAAACGGCCGAGCAGCAGAATCCCAGGCCGAAGGAGAAAAAAGAAAGACAGCTTCCCACGCGGACCCGAACGCAGGGCGGCGACAAACAAACAGGAGAAAAACACAAAAAGCATTTTATTTGCCTATCTTCCCTTTTTCCAAATAAAAAAGAAACAAAATAATAACACAGTCTGTGAACCCGCTCGTCGGTGGATGTGGGATTGGGGTATGCGTTTGGGTGCGGAAATCAGGTAGGTAGTTAGTTAGTTGTATATATATTAATAAAAAAAAATGATAAATCAGCGAAAATGCACACAAAAATACATGTATGTTTTGTTTGGAGGTTGTTTCCTCTTCCCCCTGGCGGCTCGGTGTTTGTGTAAGTGCAGCGGGGGACGGGCGGGTAGAGAAACCATGATGATTCTCGCGCGTTTATGGCGATGGGGGGGGGGGGGGGGTTTCAGAGATATATCAAATCATCCGCCTGTTTGTTTTTTTGTTTGTTTTTTTGTTTGTTTTTTTTTTTTCCTCCCTCGGGCAGTTTGAACCCAGAGACGACGACGATGC